>VWZK01018016.1:0-16809 GCA_013396935.1 Baryphthengus martii
CTTTATCCTTATCTGTAGACATTCCACCTTGTGTGTCCAACATTGAATTTGAGACAGTCAAAGCACTCCTTAATATACAACGCTACCCCTCCACCTCTCTTTCCTCGCCTATCCCTTCTAAAGAGCCTGTAGCCATCCATTGCAGCACTCCAACCATGTGAGTCATCCCACCACATTTCTATGATGGCAATTATATCATGGTTTCCCTGGTGTACAATAGCTTCTAACTCCTGCTGTTTTATTGCCTGTGCTACAGGCATTGGCATATATGCACTTGATCCGAGGTGTGGATGTCACCTCCAACACTGGTATGTCCCCCCAAGGCTTATCACTAGCAGTCCTTGGTTTGTCCCCCTCCTCGCTTCAATTCTAGTTTAAAGCCCTCTCAATGAGGGCCACTAACTCTTGTCAGAAGATCTTTTTCCTGCACTTGGATAGGTGTACCCCATCTCCTGCCAGCAGGCTTGGCGTTGTGTATGGCGAGCCATGGTCAAAGAAACGAAAGTTCTGTCGGTGACACCAACCCTGAAGCCAGGTATGAATCTCCGAGATTCTCCAGTTTCTTCCTTCATGTTTTCGTGTGCCTGGCAGGATGGAAGAGAAGATTCTCAGGCTCCCAAGTCCTGGATTAGTCTACCCAATGCCCTAAAATCATTCTTAATTCCGCTCAGACTTTTTGTAACAATTTCTTCACTACCCACCTGAAAGATCAGTAATGGGTAGTAATCAGAGGAGTGTACCAGGTTAGAGATCTTCTTTGTAAAGTCTCTTACCCAGGCCCCAGGGAGGCAGCATACTTCCATATGGGTTGGGTCCAGTTGGCAGATGGGGTCCTCCATTCCTCTGAGGAGGGAGTCACCGATGACAACTACTCATGTGCCCCATCTTGTTTAGTGTTCTGGGATATTGGTATTATTCGTGTTTTCTGATTATTCCATTCAGAACAGCTCCAAGTATATGACATCCCTTTCCGTATGACATTGTTGTTGCCATCTTTTATCTACTGACTTTCCAGATGTCTTCAATCATTCTCTGTGACTGCCAATTTTTATTATCATGATGGTTACTGATTTGTTTTGTAGTAGTATAAATGTGACAATTTGCACAAATCAAAGAGAAAGTGTCTTATACCAAGAGTTTGTAGTACAAGAAATTAAAAAACTTTTTCGTAATGGTCTTGGATAACAAACTAGTTACTGTTTTGCTTACAGTTGGTTCCAATACATTATTGGTCTGTGGTTCCATTACATTAACACTATTACAACATAAGGGCTGTAGAGTTTCTAAAATTGATTTCATACCAAATCTGCTAACTGACCTTCCCCAGGCACTGTAAGAGTTGACATAAGGACTCTGTCCCTTTTTCATGTTCTGTTGGCACAGTCTAAATTCAGAATATCCTTGGGAAATAGGAATGAGAACTGTCCCATCTGTTTTTGCAAGGGTCTTACTAGGTCTTTTTAAGAAATGCACAAAGATAGCGTAAAACTACCTCTGAACACCTCCTTATGGCCACCTCTTGCATCTGTAAACTCTTATATTTTGAAGCTAATACTATGTGTGTGTATTTATATTTGCACAAGCCTGAAGAAGAGAAAGAGAAGGAAGACAAGAAAAAATGGAAAATTTCAGACAATCTTGTGTGTTGTGCTGTAATTAAAACCTTATTCTTTCTACTTTTAAACTGTCGCGCTTGTATTTTAAAATAAACTTTCATTTCTGTACGAGTTGATGAAGCAGTTTCAGATAGATGAAAAAGATTGAGCTCAGATGTCTGGCCAGATTTGTATTTATTTGGAGGGTAGCCTATCAGTCCTTGGCCATGTCAAGAGGCATAGTATAGGAATAAGATGCACGTACATGCTTTGCATGTCTATGTATCACAGAATCACAAAATTGTAGGGGTTGGAAGGAACCTGTCGAGATCACCCAGTCCAACCTCTCTGCCCAAGCAGGATCACCTAGAGCAAGTTGCACAGGAACGTTTCCAGGAAGATTTTGAAAGTCTCCAGAGAACAAGACTACAACCTCTGCGGGCAGACTGTTCCTGTGCTCTGTGATCCTTGTAGTAAAGGAGTTTTTCTTTATGTTTTTCCTTATGTAGATGGTGGTTTACTTTCATCTCCATAGACTTCTACTTTTCTAGCCATTTTAATGATTTATTTTATCTCATCGGAACATTTCTGGAATGTTTTATGTAATATTTCACTTCAGGGGTCATACTGTCCTCTCCTTCATGACTGCTTTCTACAGTACTGTAGAGGGAGAAATGCCCTTTAGCCAGATAACTTTGGTGCTTTCCTGTTTTCAAGACTCCCTTGAGACGTCAGTATCATTATTTAAGAATTCATTGAATAAAACATCATCGTCTTCTGGACATGTAATGGCCTCCCTTTATTTGTCATCAACTAGGTCAAGCGATTCCTGACAAGACCGCAGTGAAATTTATGGCCCGTGTCGTGAATGCCATCTAGTGGTGTAACGATTTAAGCAGCTCCAGGGATACTGAAAGGGAAGTGAGCAATTTCTTGTGCTAGCATCCCTGCAATCCGTAACCTCGAGGCAGGAATATTTGTGATAAATTGAAACAAATACCATGCGACTGACTGTTAGTATTAGTTGAAGAAGATCAAATGGCCCTGGAACTACTAGGAAAAAAGCTTGGCCTGACTATTTTTTTATTCAGTTCTTACAAGTATTCAGGAGTCTCTGCAGGAATATTAATGGTTCCTAAATTTCCCACAATGGTTTGCAAAAACCATTACATAGTCAGTTTTCGCTTCTCCCCGTACTTTATGGTGCACATACAATATCCATCTTTCTTACTAATCTGCCAAATGTAGTAGTTCACAGAAACTGGAACAATTGAGCCATTTGCAGGTGTCCTGTCTCTGGATACTAGAGAGAAGCAATCAGCACCATCCTCTCCTCTTCCCCTCCTCAGGAAGCTGTAAAGAGCAATGAGGTTGCCCCTTAGCCTCTTTTTCTCCAAACTAGACAAGCCCAAAGTTCTCAGCCCCTCCTCACAGAACATGTCTCTGGCCCTTCCACCAGCTTTGTGCCCTCCTCCACAGGACCCGTTCAAGTGCCTTTGCATCCTTCTGAAATTGTGAGACCCAGCACTGCACACAGCACTCCAGGTGAGGTGGCACAACATTGAATACAGTGGGATAATCTCCTCTTGTGACCAGTTGGCTGTGCTGGGTTTGGTGCTCCCAGGATGGGGTTTGCCCTCTCGGCTGCCAGGGCACACTGCTCTAATTCACTTGATACTGTTATTATATATACATTATATATATATCTATCATAATTGTATCTGCTGCTTTACTGTTGATAAATTGCTTCATTAATGACAATTTTGTAGTAACCTGTAATACCACATATCTACTTGGCTGTTGCTGTTATTAGTTGTTGCTATACTATTGATTAGGTGCTATTATTAACTGCTGCCATACTGTTGGCTGATAATATGTTACAGCAGGAATTTGTAGTAGCTTGATATATATTTTTTTTTGCCTTGTTAGTAATCACTTATTAGTGGTGATTTCTTTTTTAATTTGTGGTAATCTGTAATAAAGTAGAGAAATTTAGAGAATAAAAAGCCTCTGTGTCCTTATGTATTATTAAAACCTACAAACCCATGTTTATGATCTCTGCACACCCACAGACTATGTAATTTTATGCAGCTATTTTTTTTGGGGCATCTACAAAAAAACCCACAGAAAACCACATTGGCATTATCACACCCAGCAATGAGACTTTTGTTTTCATTGTGAATGTGAAAAATGTCCTGTTCTTCTGCAAAGAAGAGCAGCAGTATAATAAATTAGGACTGTGTGATTCATTGTATGAAGGTCACACTGCTGATACTTTAATACAAAGTAATTATCTGAAGGATGTTTTTAAATGATCCATTTGAAAGTGATTAGACAGCAGCCATAGTCATCTGGCTGGTTTTAGGTTATCAGGGTGGACAAAGGGCTTTGCTGTGGGCTTTGCTCTTCTCATGGTCCTATCAAACTAATGTCACTGCAAGGAGCAAACAAAAAAATGCCCAGTTCTTAAGCAAAAAGATACAATTGAGAATGTGGGTTCTATGGCACAACAAAATAGATGGATATGAGTTTTATTTGCAGAAGGCTGAGATCAATGAGAAGAGGCATGTCTTTATTCTCAAGTGGTTTCTCATGACATCAGCAAAGCTCTTAAACATACTGCTTTGTTGTTGGCTAGGCTGACTCAATTTACTTG
Organism: Baryphthengus martii; assembly: GCA_013396935.1. NCBI lineage: Eukaryota > Metazoa > Chordata > Aves > Coraciiformes > Momotidae > Baryphthengus > Baryphthengus martii. Next base: position 4,252 of record VWZK01018016.1, read on the forward strand.
CTCTGCCTTCACTCTGCAATCTAATTAATGTCATAGAAGATAACTTCTAGGCACTTTGCACATAAGTTTTATATTGTATATAAATTATATACATCTTGTGCCTGGCTGATTGTCTTCATTCCTCTTGACTTCTCTGGAGAAGAAAAATTGAGTCAACCCCAAGACCCTAGATTACACACAACAACACAGGAATAAATAATTCCATCCTTGAGTAAGACAACAAATTAAAATGTTTAATTTGTCATGTTTATTGTACAGATACATACTGGTTCACACACAATTCCTCACTACTTCTCCTATATTCCCTACCACTTCTTCCATGTTGAAGTAAACAATGAAGGAAATAAAATCCAAGGCTGAATTCCAGATCAGTAAACATTCTCTCCTCAGGGTAAAAATCCCACTGATGTTATCCCTGTGGGCCTAGGAATCTAAATATTACCATAGGACACTTACAGGATTTTTTTTTTTTACTACAGGAAAACCAAAGTAAAACTGAAAATAATGGGAAAACAAATATTAAGAATGAATTTCAGCATACTGAGATTTGACTGTTTCTGGTTTTGATAGTCTGAGATTTGAAATCTGCCTTTTTGAAAACATGGTTTAATATTTATATCTCCTAGTGGGCCTGTTAACATGACACACTGTTTTCAAAAGTCATGAGTTACCATGTTCACTAATATTTTAACCATAGGCTTTTTTTTTGTGGAGATGAGGAGAAATCGCATGTCAAAAGGCAATAAGCAACTTGGTTAAACATAAGAGATTGATATTTAAGATACAATTCCTGCTCTTCCACTCACTCAGCGTAACTCCATGATTAAATTACTGTCTATACTTCAGTTTTCTCAGATCTAGAAAAAGCATAGTGACCTTTGTCCATCTCACTTGCTCTTCTTTGTGAGGATCAATCAGTTATTTTTATGTTTTCACAGAGCTTTGAAATACTATATTCTTTTATATTGCCTTAATGATTTTTTAACCACATTTGTTGTTGCTGTTGTTGTAAGTAGAAGTTAAAGTTTCCTGTCACAGAGGATGAGAAAATGATCTCCTTTAATTTAGTTTTATAATGGGAAATAATGGATATTCAAGGAAAAAGATACTTGAAGGCAAATTAGAGCACAGCAGATGCTGGTTCTGGAGTCAGAAGAAAATAGCCTCATGGGACACCTATCCTGTGAAGAAGACAACTGTTTTTATGGACGATAGCTCAAGGACTTTGCCATGTAAATCAATCAGTTAATCACTACTCTAATCATTCACACAAGTTGCTGGAGAGTGAAGAAGAGCAATAAACACCTTGAGGCTCTTAGGATTTTTTTCTGTTAGCTAATTAACAGCACAGTGAAAAAAGGGGTCTCTTTTTCCAAATGGTCTATGAAAACCCAAACTCTGTGATTCTCTTTATGGGCTGCTGGTGAATGAATAGCCCCAGAAGACTGCTGAGAAAGAACAACCTTCATTTAGAAATATTTGTTTGCAAGTATCTTTTATGTGCCCTGTTCAGATAAAGCAATGTATGGGAGAATGATCTGGAACAATAAGCCCTGCCCCGAGATGGCATAGTTAGAAAAACACACTTTCACTGAAACTGCCTTACTAGGCGGAAAAAGTATAGGAAAAGAAATTACCATTGTTCCTAATTCTCTATTCTGCTGCTAACACTGTATTATCACATGCCCTTTGCAAAGTAACTACTGTCCTAACCGCAATAAAGTATTGAGCACATGCTGCCCTTCAGCTGTACATATTGTGGCTAACTTTGTAGATGCTTGTATAATCTCAAAATTTAGCAACTGTTCAGTTCCTCAGGTTTCCTCCATTTACTTAAATGGAGCTCATGCTCTCATAGAAGGAAAAACAAAGGTCACGCTGTTAGTAAGTTTTCTTTGTAATTATGGACAGATTATTAATCTTGAATGAGGCTTGTCTAAAGGGTATCAGGCACACTTGTATTGAGAAAGCTCACGAAAGAATGTTCTGTGGTCAGAGAACCCTGGTAGGTTCAAACATGCATGCAAACTAACACGGTTACTGATTTGGTGGCTGTTTTGTGCATGTTTATACAGATGCAAACAATATTGTGCCATGATGGCTCTCATTTACTTGTTCGAGAGTATAAAGTTGTGTTGTCGCCATCCTTTGAGGTTTTAAAAACTGGGCTGAACAATGTCCTGAGGCAACGTTGTCTGGCCTCATAGCTGATTGTGTTTAGAGCAGGAGTTTGACCTAGAAACTCCCTGAGACTTCTTCCAAGATTATACTTTGATACCACGATCCTAGAGTTTTACTTTGCCATCAAATGAGTTCATCAGTTCTGTGGTGGGTCAGTCTTGACTGAGTACAATATGCCCGTCCAGTTGCTCTTTCACTCCCCTTCCCCAACTGGACAGGAGCAGAAAACAACAAGAAAAGCTTGTAAGTTGAGATAAGGATAGGGAGATCTCTTACCAGTTGCTGGGATGGGCCAAACAGTCTTGACTTTGGGAAAATTTAAATCATTGCCAGTTAAAAATAGAGTAGGATGGTGAGAATAAAGATAAAACCTAAAAGACCACTGGCCACTTCTTTCCAGGCTCCTTTCCTTCACTTCCAACTCTTCTATCTCTGTCTCTCACCAGTCCCTAGCAGCATGGGAGGATGAGGAATGGGGGCTGTGGTCAGTTCCTCTCTGCTGCTCCTTCCTTCTCACACTTTTCTCCCATTCCAGCGTGGGGTTCCTCCCATGGGTTACAGTCCTTCATGAACTTCTCCAATGTGTGTCCTTCCCAAGGGCTGCATATCTGCTCCAGCATAGATCTTCTCCACAGGGTGCTGTCATTCAGGAACTGAGTGCTCCAGCGTGGGTCCCTCATAGCTTCACAGGTCCCTCATAGGTTCACAGGTCCTGCCCAGAAAACCTGCTCCTATGTGGACTCCTCTCCACAGGTCACAGCTCCTCTGGAATGATGTCTCTGTGGGCTGCAGTTTCATTCAGGGAGTACCCACCTGCTGCATCATGTGGTCCTTCATGGGCCACAGAGGGACAACCTGCTCCACTATGGTCTTCTTCACAGGCTGCAGTAGAATCTCTGTTCCAGCATGCAGATCACCTCCTCTACTTCCTTCTTTACTGACCTTGGTATCTGCAGGGCTGTTTATAAGATTTTTCGGAGTCCTTTCTCACAATTCCTGTGCAGCATTTTTTCTGTTTCTTAAATATGTTATCATGGAGTCACCACCATCTCGGCTGAGGGACTCAGCTGTGCCCTGTGATGTGTCCTTAGGAGCTGGCTAAATCTGCCTCTGTGTGGGCTAGACCCATGCCTCTTCCCGTAGAGGTCACCCCTGCAGCCCTGTCCCCACCAGCACCTGGACACCTGCACCCAGTACAAGTTCTGCTCAACAGCATTCTAAACTTGGTTGCTCCAAGGTCAGAAGGAACAGGGAACAAGCAAGATGAACTAGAGATCTGTGTGCGTTCTCAGGACCATGATCTCATTGCAATTACTGAGACATGGTGGGATGGCTCACATGACTGGAACACTGTCATGGATGGGTGTGTCCTTTTTAGGAAAGATAGGCCAGCAAGGTGAGGTGGTGGAGTTGCTCTTTATGTGAGAAAGCAACTGGAATGTATTGAGCTCTCCCTGGGGGGCAATGAAGAGCGAGTTGAGAGCTTGTGGGTAAGGATTGAGAGACTAGTATGGGAGATGTTGTGGGTGTTTACTATAGGCCACCTGATCAGGATGAGGAAGCTGATGAGGCCTTCTATAGGCAGCTGGAAGTCGCCTCACAATCACAGGCTCTGGTTGTCATAAGGGACTTCAATTACCCTGACATTTGCTGGGAAAGCTACACAGCCAGGCAGGCACAGTCCAGTAGGTTCCTCCAGTGCATTTAAACACAAGGAAATACATTTTCACAGCGAGAGTGACAGACACTGGAACAGGCTATCCAGAGAGGTTGTGGAGTCTCCTTCTCTGGAGACATTCAAAACCTGCCTGGACGCATTTCTGTGTGACCTACTCTAGGTGATCCTGCTCTGGCAGGGGGGTTGGACTCGATCTTTCGAGGTCCCTTCCAGCCCATAACATTCTGTGATTCTGTGAATAGACAGGAATGAATAAGAAGCAGATGAACTTCTTAAATTTGTTCGTGAAATGGGACTCTGGACCTGAAACATCAGGCTGATATCAAGCTGAGTAGAGTCATACAGTCTTTCAAATCATTGAAGGAGTAGGTAAGACAATTGTTTTGGAAGATGCAGTTATAATATTTCTGAAAGGGTAAAAATTGTTTCAACCATCTCTCTGCCATTCCGTACACCTTTTAGAAAACAACCAAAACATTAGTAATGATTGGGATGCAGTCAGTAATGCTTCTCGGGTTTTTTTACACCTCTGTAAAGAGTGCAGTATAAATAAAAGACTTTTGCTTAGTTTTTTATGATCTATTAATTAAATTTTTGACTGTACAGACAAAGCCAAACAGAAGCACAAGAGAATGTCTTAAATTTAAATTGATAAACTTAGTAACATTATAGTCTGTGCAAACATATGTCTATAAATATGAAAGGAATGATATACAACTTGGCTATAAGCACCCGTTGGGTTAACAGACTTTAAGCAAACATTCAAAGTGGTATTTCAGGTATGCTGTTCTGGCAATGAGGTAAGATGCTAGAAATCCAGACCCTATGCAAACAGCATGAACATGATATAAAATGCATGCACAAGCAAATTAAGAATTCATTGTGATCATTCAGTGCTAGCAGCAATGGTAATACTACCAGTGAACTTGGTATTATGAATATAGAAGACTATCAGGTAGTAAACAATAAGCTTTTCTGTAGAAGTATTAGTAGGAAAGGAATCACTTAATCTCATTAATCTTCTCTTCAGAGGTGCTGTGTGCAGAGCTATTACAACCTTGAAGTGCTGATACATCAATCCCTGGCAATCTGTGCTGTTCCGTAATGTGGTGATTTTGAAAACATGCATATATTAGAATAGTAATACATTTTACATGTTGTGCTAGCTGAGGAACATTCCTACTTTTGTGTCACAGAAAATATATAAATGTTTATGCTGTAGTCAATTTGTATATAATATATATAGTGTGCTATGCAGGGAGATGCATGCTTTAACATTGAGACAGTCGGGATCATCTCTCAACATCTAACGTATGACACATTTTTTTCCAAGACCCTGCCAAAATCCATTTTTATTTTCAAGGAATAGAAACACACTTTACTTCATCAGCAATTTTTTCATTTTGTACATTACGTTCAGCTGCGGAAAAAAACCAGCCCTAGTAAATGTCAAAAAGAATTTGTGAGAGAAACTAGTATATGCCTTGTTGTTTAACCCTCGTCATTAGGAGGAGTCACAGTGAGACACATTAGCTCCCTGCGTGAAACACCAGAAGCACACAATTAAAAATTGTGTTGTGCCATGTAGCAAAGTAAAAAGCCAGGTGAGGAGGACAGCTTGGGACTTTGAGGTGCACACAAGGGCTGTAGAAGCAGATAATGGTGAGGAATACCCATGGTGCTCAGACCACACTCCAGTTCCCTTCGGGGCAAAATTTTACATTGGAGCCTAAGACCTGTGCAAGTAGCATTTGCACTTCAATTCCATCAAAGCTGTTTACCTTTTCATGACCCAGACTGATCTTGTCTTTCTGTCCATGTTTGGCATGTCTGGCTCCTACAGAAGCATCTCCTGCTTAGAGCATTTTTACTATACTTTCATCCTCTTTCTGTTTTCCAGTTTATGTCTTTTTTTTTCCTTTTATTTCTCTCTTGCATGCAGATGTGGTGCTGAGGGATGTGGTTTAGCAGCGACCCAGCAGTGCTAGGTTAATAGTTGGACTTGATAATCATAAATATCTCCTCCAACCAGAATGATTCTACGATTCCATGATTCTTCTCTGACATGCCTCTCATTCTTTTGTTTTCCTAGCTTTCAGTTCTTGTCATCCCAGCAACAAACAGTTAAGCTCGTTTCTCCTCCTCCCTTTTCTCTTGCTCTTTCCTTTTACTTCCTCTTAACCTTCCCTATACTGGAAATAGAGCTTTTCAGACAGCTGAACGACGAAGTAACTTGAATTCAAATATTGGGTGGCAAGAAGTTAGACTGTTAGTTGTACACAACGACGAGGAACAGCGAAGTATTGCTATGGTCTTAAAGGCCATGTTAGGCTTACACTATGACAATACGGAATTTAGCAGTACCAGAAGTTTCCAACGCACTGTTCATCTCTTATTTACCTCATCCAGCTTCTTCAGGAGCTGAGAAATATTTTTCTGCATGGAAGCTGAATTCTTTAATTTCTTTGGCTTATTAAGAGACTTCCTGTCCCTTACATTTTTTTTTATGTTTTAAGAAAAAGATCAAAGGCTATCAAATGATGCACATACAAACACGTCAGTCAGGTGTAACCACACTTACAAACAAATTCCCAGAAAAGTGGTAAACTTTCCAGATCTTCCTGTTGTTCAGCTTGACTTGGTAATTCCGGAAAATACCCTTTATCAGAGTGAATTCCTGGGCTCCGCAGCAAGAAATGTTCCCCATGTTTAAGGGGATGTGATAAATGGAAAATCAGTTAGACAGTTCAGTGTCTGGTCTGACTTTTAGCTGGAGCAATCCCTCTGCAGGCTCAGCATCACTCAGGTTCAGTGACTCGTGTGGAAGCTTTAAGGAATCCTTCCCATCCTCTAACTACAGAATGGAAACTGGAAAGGAAGTCACAAAGGGCTACATGTGACACGCTTCAGCCTATATTTTCACTTAACAAGTATCTGAGTCTACAAAATGTATGACAAGCTGGTGATTTCCTTGATCAGTTGCAGGGAGTTGCTGGAATCTTTTTGCTTATGAAATCACTATACAAAAGTGTAGTCACTGTAGGTTTCTTCTCATTACCTACAGCATCTATCACCATTCCATTGCATCATAGCTCATGAGAGGTGATGTTCTCCAAACAATGACTGCATTTTTGGCATGTAAGCTGGAACTAAAGAAGACTGCTTTTCCAGGAAGGTCAATCCTTCATACAAACGCTATTAGAAAATTTCTAGAATTTCAGAGATTTTCAAGTTTTATCCAAAACTTGCTGCATGCCACAGCTGATAACATTTTAGTACAGATCTTACAATATTAGAAATTGAGTTAGCTATATGAGAATGACAGCTTGATTTTAGAAACTGTATTTAAGGTTAGCATTGAAGATCTCATTTGTGAATGTAGATGCAATATTGAAACATCAGAAAACAAACACAATAAAGATGTTATGCCTGTAAAAAAAAACCCAAAACCAAAAACCCCGACTCAAAAAAATTAAGGTTCACAGCAGTGATAACAAACTTTGTAACAATAGTCAGTAGTTTTCTCTATCTGACCTTCCTACTGATGACTTGTCTACCTTTCTTTACCTACACTACCTTTCTTTTATGTGTGGGAGACACTCCCTGTTAAAATGTTTATCTTAATTGGCATCTGTGTCACTTAAACTGGTTGCCTCCCTGAACTGGCTTGGAGTTCTGGCTGGGGCAATCATCTCAGCCTATGTCTGTCTTCCCCAAGTCATTGCTTACGTTTAGTGTGTCCCTGGGTTTATTTACACAGCATGTAGAGGTCTAATGATCCTCTGGGAAACAGAACTGAGGATTTTGTGGCAGTGATGCCCCTAAAACTTGCATGCAGAAAGTGGGGTAGAGGTGAAAAAGAGATCATAGTTATAGGCAAACATGGATTCCGTCGTGTTTGAATAGTGTGAGGCTCAAACAACAACAGACTAATGGATTACCTGAGTCCCTTGTAACTTGCCAGTCAGCATGGCCAGTGTGCCTTTGCAATAAAAGATGCTACAGTAAGTAACTCCTAGGGAATGAAGGTTTTGTCACATCACTGCTCATTGTCTTACCCCAAAGACAGATCGTCTAAAGTGGTAGGAAAGAGTGCAGTAGTTTGAAGACAAAAATCTCCTCTTTTCTGTGCTTGAGCGCGAGTCTACTCAGTCCTGTTTTACTAAGAAAGGTGACAGTTTATCCATTAGGTATTATTCTTTGAAAAAAGATATGCTTTTCTCCACAGGAGGCTCACTTAAGTGTCTGCAGATCTTCACAGTCTCTTTTTTTCTGCCAATTTGGGCCACAAGGTACCAATCTAAATTGTCAGAGCCTGAAAAGTTGTGGAGAGAATGCATTTTTTTTTTCTCTTGGCAAATTAGATTGTTGTATCTTGCCACACAATTACCTTTACTATTAAAATATATTTAAGTTCTTCTGAGGAAGCTGAGCATAAGCAAATTAAAACAGGATCATCTGGTTCTTCTTTGCATAAGGGTAACTTGTCAAAAACTTGACAGAGACTTTGTAACACCACATCACACACAAAATTAGGTTCAAAAACAGTAGCTACAGACAGGTTTTCTTGCTTTGATAGAAGTATACAAATTTTGCTGTTTCTAATTTTAGCTCTGTACTTTACAATAAATATCCTGAAAACTTTAGTTTACATTTTTGAGTGGAGGAAGTATATTTAATGTCATGTTTTATTTATTAAAAATTCAGAAAGTAAGAGACGCTTATGATTTCCTTTATTATTGTGTGTTTGCAGTGCTACAGTCTTCTAGGATCTTTTTATATAAGCAAACAAAATGAACAATGGATTTTTACTTAGTGTCATGTCAGTTCAGAGGTTTGCAAGGTGTTTATTGCTATAGAAATTCTAATACATTTAGTCAGCTGTTCAAGTGTACTTTTGGGATCTTCAAGCGTTTTTTTTCTGTTATTACTGCATTATAGATCTGAATATTGGCCTTAATTTAGCATTTCTCATATTTAAGTGGTCTTAACAGACATGTCTTATTTTAAGGCTCTACTGTATTGAATACAATATAATGTCAAATGAGTAAGTTTTTGGAGGAAATACAAAAGTGATCAATGTATGAATACATTTATTTTTACAATGTTTTTGACCATGACTTGTAACTGTGCAGTGGATGCATATGTGTATGATGTGTAGTAGTAACACAGTCTGGAAAAATCATTAGATGATACCATCCATAAGTGTGTTTTAAGTAAAATCTTAATTAGTGAAGTGACATATATGAAATCATAGAATCATCCAATGGTTTGGGTTGGAAGAGACCTTAAAGATCATCTAGTCCAACCCCCCTGCCATGGGCAGGGACACCTCCCACTAGATCAGGTTGCTCAGAGCCTCATCCTGGTCTTAAATACTTCCAGGGATGGGGCATCTGCAATCTCTCCTGGCAACCTGTTCCAGTGTCTCACCAGCTTCACAGTGAAGAATTACTTCCTAATATCTAACCTCAATCTACCGTCTTTCATTTTGAATCTGTTACCCCTCATCCCATCGCTAAATGCCTTTGTAAAATGTCCCTCTCCAGCTTTCTTGTAGGCCCTTTTTAGGTAGTGAAAGGCCACTCCTCCAGGCTGAACAACCCCAACTCTCTCAGCCTGTCCTCACAGGGGAGATGTTCCAGCCACCTGACCATTTTCACAGCCCTCCTCTGGACCCACTCCAACAGGTCCATGTCTGTCCTGTAGTGAAGACTCCTGAGCTGGATGCAGTATGCCAGTGGGTCTCATGAGAGCTGAACAGAGGGGGAGAATCACCTCCCTTCATGCACATTTGTAACACCCTCAGCCTCTGAACGCTGCAAAATGCTATGCAGTAATGATTCTTGTTCCATTGCCTGCTTTGGTCTTCTTTTTGGGTGGAAGAGATGCAAATAATTATAGCTCTCAATAGCATGTTGAACATCTGGAGAACCTCTCTGGAAGAGCTGCAGACATCTACAGCATCTGCTGATGCCCTGTGAGGCAGGTGGGCAAGTGTCAAACCAGAGCAGTGCAGTGCTGCTGCAGGAGTTGTACCTTATTTTTCCTGTGAACAACGCAGACCCTACTGGACATTAACTGTTGAACAGTACTCTTGGTAGGATTTTTTTTTTCTTTAGTGCAAGATGCATTCAAAGTCATATATTTAGCCCAGAGAGCATGTTCTGTTTGTTTCTGTATTCATCTTAAACTTCTTGCAGTAGACCTCAGCGCTTTTCTCTGCTCACTGTGTAAGCAGGGAGCTGAGTCCAGCAGACTTGTCTTTACATGAGGAGTAAAAAGATGCTCCGCGGCTTGGTTTTACTTTCAACTCATCCCCTGGAAGCTCACACGAAAAAGATACAGTAACTGCATCTCTACAGATTGGCAAATAACAGTGATATGTAAGTGATAGTGATAATGGCTAAAACACGTCATCAAAGGCCTCTTACTACATGTTCAACTAGTGGCAACAAACGTTTGTGAGGAGACGTATGTAAAAATTATTGAGAAACCAGATATGTTAAGATAGTTCTTTTGGGTAGTTAGTCTCATTGCCAATATGTTAGAATATGGATGTAGGCAACTTCACACACAGAAGTCCTTCCGGTGCTCAATATCTTATTTATATGACCCCATTGAAAATAGTTGATTAAAGCTAAAACTGATCATCTTAATGAAGGTGTACTGGATCATTAGGGGATGCAGGGAATTGTTTTGGGTACTTCATCAAACAAGGAATGGACAAAAATGCCTTTATGCCCTGGTCGTGTACTTACATGTCTGAGTTAAACATACCTGTGTTTGTGTGATGAGAGCTTATGTCAGCAAGTCTTCCTTGCGGTGCCTGACCTGTGTTTTTCCTTGTAGAAAGAAGTAAAAAGGAGTCCAGTTTCCTAATGGATTTGGAAAACATCTGACTATTTCTCAGAAGTTGTGAGCTGTCCAGATAACTGAAATACTGAGGAAGGTCTGGTCTTACAAAGTATGGAGCTCCAAGAAAACCTTAGGCCCTACATTTTTTTCCCTATAAATAACAGATGTTTTGCTTTCCTGAGCTCCTCAGGGTTCATACTGGTTCCTAGTATAGATCCCATCCCCTCTTCCTTTGTTCCCCTGGGTGATTTTCTGACTTCATCAGTCCAGGACCTCCTCTCAGGTTTTTACCTCAAATAGTAGGTTCTGGTACTGCTGCTAACTCTGGCTAGATATCAGCAGTAGCTGATTAGGAGATAAGTTCATATATTAATGGCTCTGTTCTCCAAACACTGGTACCAGCTGAACATGACTGTGTATTTTATAGATTGTGTGAAGACCAACCAGCTAATGTGCAGTAGCATGAAATGAATCTTCAAATACAGAAGATATGAAAAAGTTCAGTTGGACTGCCTATAACAAAGATTAGTCCTGATTTAAACTGCTCCGCTATGGGACTGTGATGTAGCCATAGGAGCCATTTAAAAATCATAATTAAATGTTTTAAAACAGGTTTTGAGTTCACTGAGCCCTCCCTCTCACTTGATTAATCAGTGATTTATACGTATATAATGACTTTAACTGACTTGGAAGGTAATTTGTGTCATGATGTGTGTGATATATGGATCTAAATAGACTGAAGAGAGAGAAAAAAACCATCTGTACTCTAGAAAACTGTCTGTTGTCGGAAAGATTCAAGAACCATGTTTGAAAAATATGTTTAGAAAACAGGAATACATTTATCTAAATTTCTTGTGCTGTCTGGATGACATTCTCATCGAGTACATATTTCTCAACAAACAAGATTAAGAACTTGATTCTTTAAGCTTTTACAAGGCTCCATATTCCATAAGTTCAAAAGGCTGTATTTTATGAACATACATAAAGATTTTTGTCCTGATCTTCACAGTGCTCATAGAACACTCGTTTTGCAGCTACAGGACAGATAGAGAGGTGCCAGCACCCTGCTACTCAAGTTTAAACACCATCTGCACAAAACAATAAAATGGAAGTGATATTTCCTGGGAGTAGCAGGGTTTTATTTAGGGCAGGGCTTTTAACGTTGAGTTATTATGCTCTGTGCCACTTACCTACATACCTAGTAAGGTTTGTCAAGTGAGAAATCTTCTTGTGTCCTCTTGTGCAACATGGGCCAGTTAACTATCATGATACTATGCACATTCTTAAACATGCACATGCAAACTTTGTATGATCTTCAATAGGACGACTCATGCATGCAAACTTAAGCAAATACACAGGCTCTTACAGGATCAGGGCTTAACTTTCTGCCTGAGGGATAAAATCATAGAATATAGATGGGTGCAGCAATTACTATACAAAGACAGACTGGTGTGTGCTCCAGAAACTACAGAGAGCAACTGGAAAGCCACTTGCAAGTTCTTTTATGTTCTACTCTTTTTAAAAAATGCTATTTTATATTTTTTTAATTCTACAAGGCTGTTCTTTTAAAAATTAAATATATCTGCAGCAAGCTCACTATTTAATGACATGCTGCAGGAAACATTTCCTGCCAAGGCTAATTTTTTTTAAAGACAGCCTCTCCTGGATCCCCCACCCGTGTCTCCCTAAGCCCTTACCCGCGAAATACGATGCCAAAACTTTCTCGCAGTCCTGACTACTCCCGGGTAACACCGCCGACTCCGCCGCCGACCCATGGGGCAGCGCGGCCCCGGCGCTCCCCTCGGCGGGCGGCCCAATAGGGGTCAGCGCTGCGCGGCCTG
>VWZK01018016.1:17159-45369 GCA_013396935.1 Baryphthengus martii
CGGTCTTTCCCCCCCGCCTTTTCCCACAGGGAGCGCCCGGCACCCCGCATCCAGGCTTTTCCGCGGGATGGCGGCGGCGGCAGAGGGCCGCCTCGTGGGGCTGGGCACTACGTCCTAGCAGCCGACGGTCCTCAGCCACCGCAGCCGGTCGCGGCCCAGCCCCGGCTGCACCTCAGCTCCCCCTTCGCCGCCGCTCGGCGCTCTTTCCGCCTCCCCGACCCCGGCCACCACAGCAGGCATGGGCTGTTTCTGTGCTGTCTCAGAGGAATTTTACTGCGAAGTTTTGCTCCTGGACGAGTCCAAGCTGACCCTGACCACCCAGCAGCAAGGCATCAAGGTAAGGGCTGCTGGCGGGGCTGTGGGATGCGCTGTGGAACCGAGCACCGAGCTCCGCGCCGTGTATGTGGTGCGGCCGCCCGGCGGCCTGTGCCTCCCCAGAGCTTTTCGGTAGCCGGGGAGGGAGCGGCGGTAGGCAAAAGGGTTTTCGGCATCCCGTGAGAGGCGAAAAAATAATTTCCTAACTTTCATTGCGGTGGACGTCTGGATCAGGAGTACGAGTGTTGGTGGGTTAGACGTGGCTTTTGGAGACTTCGAGATAGTCATTTCAATGAGCAGGTGCCGGTCACTCCGAAGCACTTGGGAGACCTGGCAACAAGTATTTTTCTGTACCAGCTGGCAAGAAAAAAAAAAAAAAGTGGCAACGTCATACAGCGGCTGTTGCGCACCCGTGTTGTCACTGCCCTGTGCCTTTGGCCGCTGCTCCCGTGCCCTGCCCTCCCTGGAGCTGCTCGGCGCCTGTCCGGAGAAAGGCCGCGGGGTAGAGCCGGCGCCTACCCCGGGCCCCGGGGCAGCCAGGGCAGCGGCTTCCCAGCGGAGAGGTGAAAGACCATCCTCATCTCCAGCCCTATGGCTTGTAGCCCGGTCGGTGGGAAAAGCTGTTTCACCGTTGCAGCTCACTCGGCGCGGATGAACTCTTCAGAAGTAGTCCTCTGCTAAACGCTAATGAGGGCTGACAGAGCATGTGAAAACTGAGATTTTTCTAAAGGCTCTTAACTTGTTCCTGTTTGGTTAAGCCTGATGACAGCAAATAGCGTGTCTCAGACACTTGAAGCCCTTGTTCAAAAAGGGAACTTGAATTTTAAAAAATGTAAGAATGTGGTGTAAGTGTTAGATTGGAAAAAAAGAAAGGAATCAGTTCTTAAATATTTATTCTCAGACAGAGCTGATCTATTTTACCTAATACATCCGAAGAATAGAAATCTAGATGCCTCTATGTTTCAGCTTGCATGATTAAAGTTTGACAGAGCAACTGGGGAAAGGAAAACCAAAGGAGGGCAGAGGGAATCTAAATTTAATAATATAGTTTTGATTTTAGTCTGTGACACTACTAGCTCAACATGTATTGAGAATTGTCAAGCTTTGCTGAATCAAAATTAGAAAATAGATTCATTAAGCCTTAGTGCAGAGGAGTAAGCAAATCACTGTGATGCTACAATTCAGTACCTACGTAGGGTCTTTGAAGTCTAAGTTTAGACACTTGTGAAGAGCTTACCTTTATCTGTACAGATGTGGGTATGTATGTTATGCTTGCATATATGCTTTTGTTGTCTGTAAATGTGCAGTTGCAGAAGTATGTTAAAAGAATAATCTACAAAGATAGTCCTACTGTTAGCTTCATGAATCCACAACCTGGAAGATGATGAGTTTGTGCAGTGTCTAATAAAAATTCATATCCTGTGGAAAATAAGGGGTCTGAAGGTGTAACTTCTTTTTAAGAATGTGTAACTTGCAGTGTTGGGAACCCTCTAGTTTAAGATGAGGGTGTGGTTTCCTGCCATTCTTACTGTGATCTGAATGTGGTATGATGCTGAAGACTTCACCCCTTCCACCTGCTCTTTTCCTGTCTTGAGTCTAACTATGAAGCAGCCATAGAGTCAGTTGAGACAGTGTGCAGATCTCACTGCAAAGCAGTAGTTTGTCAACATTTTTGGATAAGCACAGAAGCTGCACATCAAGGAACTTTAAGGAAAGGAATATGTCCCTCTTTGTAGCAGCCTGTTTTGCTGTTTGGGTGGTTTGTTTGTTGTTTGGTTTGGTTTTTTTTTTTTTTGGTTTTGTTTTTTTTTGGTGTTTTTTTTTTTTTTTGTTGTTTGTTTTTTTTTTGTTTTTTTTTTTTTTTTTTAATTGTATAATGTGAAACCCAACCCCGTGCTGTAGCTGTATGAGCCTTTGAAAACCTACTGAGAGAAACAGCACAGGTCTGCCCTAGTCAATGGTTTCCACCATTGAGTTCTCCCTTGCCTTTGTCCTTGCACAAGTGTTTGTGCAGCTGCATGTGAAGAGCAGCACGTGTCCAACTAAATGGTAACCACTGGTTTTCATTTTGCTGGGTTAATCTTCAGCTGAATCGGTTCTGTTATCCGCTTCACAGCTGGAGGAGGGCAGAACCGGCCCTTTCGAATGAGTCCTGGTTTATGCCGTTTTAAACTGCTCAGGAATCATTTATTTTTATTCTACAGATTTCCATTGAAGCTATATGATTATTTCTGAGTAAAGCAGAACTTAAAATTTGTCGTGTTCTGTCATTTGGTACTTTACCTTGAAATATGAATGTGTTGCTTTCGTTCTTTTGTTAGCATGTTTACATCTAAAAATGCAGTGTTGTTTTTTGTTGTTGTTGTGGGTTTGTTTTGTTTTGTTTTATAGAATTTCAGCTTTGGCACCAAGGTGCAGATTATAAATACTCTTGCACATTTTATTTTAAAACAAAGATTTCCTTAGAACTTCAGATTCTAGATGTGATTTTCCTGTTGTCTTCACGCATTTGATTGGGTTCACAGCTACTTATGAAACGTATTTTTTGTACTATTTCACAAATCTTAAAACTATAACAAGGGCAGAGATTTTTAAGTGGTTATACAAGCAACTTTGTACTCTTCCCTGCCCCCATGCAGATAGTGTCTGCTAGAAATAAAAGACATAACTTAGTAGCAATTTGCTGTGTATGTACTTATTTGGTGTTAGTGGCTTTAGTCCTATTTGCTTTAAGAGTGGAAGGCTGAGCTTTGTGACTGTAGGAGTCCTAGGCAACTTCATTCAGTACACACAGAAATATAACATTTTTGAACTACAGTTTTTATTAAGACATTCCTGGTGCTACAGTGGGCTTTTACTTCAGATTGAGAAATGAGCAGAGGTAGCACTTCTGAGTGTAATTTAGTGAGACGTTTCTCTGTGGATTTCAAAGAGATTGTTAGGGAAAGGAAAGTATTGAGGTTTTTTTTAAGTTTCCAAGTAGGGAAGCTGAGGTGCAAAGAGGTCAAGTGACTTTTTCAAGGTCATGCAACAGGTCAACGTAAGAGTCAGGAATAAAGTTCCCAGCCCTCTATGCTGATAGCAGCTGACCAGTCTGCCGTGGTGCTATGCTGCCTGGAGGGATTTGTGATGATCTCTTCCTTGCAATTGCTCAAACTGATGACTTCTGTTTCTGTTGTCTCACCTCTACCAGTGTTGTGTTGCTGTTCTCTATTTATGATGTAAGGTCAGGGCATTCTTGTATGAAAATGTGGAAGTTGGCTCTCCAGCCTTCAGGTTTACAGCAGGCTAGCTGTAAAAATAATAATTATAATAATAGCTAGATAATCAGGAAAGGCCATCAAATAGCTCATAATCTCATTTTTTATGTTTTTGTGTTTCCCTATAGTACATTAAGTGAGAGATAATTTGGAGAGTACAAATTTTGAGTAATAAAACAATGGCAGTTAATCCAGTTTTGAATTAAAAGAGGCTATTCATGAGGCTCTGGCACGGTTTGTCTAATCAAAGTATATTGTCTCAGTTTGGGGCAGTTTTTCCTCTAAAAATGGTGTTCGAGATGCCAGTTAAGAAATGGGTTTTTAACAGTCTTTTGCTACAAATATGGTAAGAATCGGCTAACTGAAAAATAATCACTTTTCCAGAACTGTTGCTTTGGCTTATCTTCACATAGATTAAATGTAGGCATTTTTACGAGATGATACTACCTTCTAGGTAGGTATAGCTTGTTTGTCAATGTCACAAGACATCTCAAGGGTGTTTTGATGTGATACTGGACAGATGGGTATAATCGTCCTTGCAGTAGGAGAAGGAGTGTGCCTTGTTGCACAAACTTACTATTGGAGGCTAAGGAAACCTCTGTGGACCCTTACAAAATACTGCTATGAGAATCCTATTTATGTTTGGCTGTTTCAGAAAGAATGGTCATCCTGTAATGTGTATATAAGAGGAATTTAACTCTTATACTTATTTTTCTTGAAAACATTTTTTAAGGCAAAGATTTGTTTTCTTTTTCCTGCAGAAATTAAAAATATTAGGAAACATCTCTATTTTATGTTTGTATCTCTGATTGGAATAAAGTTCTTCAAATTATATTAACTACTTCTCAAGTGAACAAGCTCTCTAATTAGTCTTAAGTCATCTGACCATTGCACGTTTGAAATATTCCTTGAAATCCCTTTCTGAGCACTACTTTTGTGCTAAGTCCTAGTTAATTTGACATATGTGATAAGCCAACAGCAGAGTTTTATTTTAAGAGAAGTGATGAATAGGTTAGATACACCAGTTCTCCCTGGAAGACTCCATTTATAGTGTATGTTCTGTAACATTTTATTAGATAGTATCATCTAATAGTGATATTCTGGCGACCATACCACTTACTTGGTATATTAAGGTGTTAGTTGGTACTTCTGTGGTACACAAGGCTGTCTAGCCCTCCATATGTGACCCTCCATAGAGACATGCATTTCATGGTTTTTATGCTGTGCTCAGGAATCTCTATATAAGGAACTCAGTCTCTGAAGAAAGTGTGTGTTTCGTGTCTGGGGAATAAGCAGAAAAATTTTTCTTCATGATGATTTATCGAGACCTTAACAAATTGAGATCTGACAACCTAGAAGCAGGATTCAGTATCTCAACATTTTTTTTTTTTTTAATGAACAAAAAACCACACACATAGATACCTGAAATAGTGAGTGGCTTAGGTTGTAAACTGTGTTAAATGACTTGATATGTGAAAAATCATGAATGCGTTTATCAGAATATGATACATGTTATTAAATTTATGGAATAATTGATAATATGATTCAGTATGGTATATACAAATAGTTAAACATACCATTTCTTAGTAAGTTTTCTGGGGATTATTCTGGCATTCTTTTTTCAGTCTCTGAAAAAATTGTTTGTTTGTTTTTAATCTGGGCGGTTCAAAGTGTTGTAGGCTTCATGCCTTCAAAATTTAATATTTACAGAAAATGTGGGATGCACTTTTGGATCAAGCTAATTTAGCTCTACAGTTTCCAAGGACTCAGTATGGGAATGGTAGGCTCCTATTTTTTTTCCCTGGTGAAAATGCTTAATGCATGCACATGTCAGCAGGAAATGAAGCCCTATGAATAGAAAGATCTTACATTGTGTTCATTATTCTAATTGAGAGTTGACATTAAAAGTCAAATTGGTAGTCATTTGCTGTGGGATTGTTGAATGTTTTCTTTATGATAGTGATTTCTGCTTGTTTATAGTTCTACTTTTTTTTTTGTTTAAAAGGAAAGGATCTTTCTGCGGGAAATTTTCTTAATTACGCAGGTACGCTTTTTCAGAAATCCTAAAAATCTTTTTCATGGTAGATTGCAGTTGCTTTCCACCTATGGTAATCTGCTTACCATCTGTAGTAATTGCTAAACTCTAGTATCAAAGCTCAAGCATGTTAAATTTTATTCTCCTTTGCCATGTTTGGTGTGCTTTAATAGATACCTTCAAGACAGATTCTCCTAGATATTCAGGATGTAATTTTGAGAAGTATAGTTAATTAAAAGTGAATTGGTTAAAAAGATATATTCTTGAAATCCAGCTTTTTTTTTTTTTCCGAACACTGAAAACAATATTTAGAAAAAAACATTACCAGTCTTAATCTTGTTGGCAACCTTCCAGTTTCTTTTCTTTACAAAGCTACAGTTTTCTGTTATGTGTGCATATTTTGCACAGCACCAGAAAAACTGAACTGATAATATTGTCAAGCTCCAAGTGTAAATAAGTATGTTTTCTTCTTTAATGTCGTAGATACCAATGAAAATGTAAAGTGATATTCCAAAGCACTTCCATATTAGAAAGATGCTGTTCTTCCTTAAGTTTTTATTACGGCTGTAAAATAGTCATCTGATTGCACACTGAGTACAAGGTGGTGAATGTGGAATTGTGCACTATTTCAGTACTCTGAAAGTGGACTGAAATAGTGCAGAACACTAATTAAAAGAGAATGAAAAGACCAAAAGTGCTCACAAACCTTGCTGTTAACTGCTTCTCAAAATTACTGTCACATACTTGAAATGGGTAACTAATTTCACCAGTATCTGTACAGATGAGACCAGCAATTTTCAATACTTCAGGGAATAATCATAAAATAAATGAACACTGAGACATTTTATTGTCCCTGGGCATGCTTAACGAAATTAATGAAACCAACATGACAGCAAGAAGGAAATCCATTAAGTTTTAAATAGACTTACCTCTTACTCAGCCTGAGGTTTGAGTAGTAATGTTGTCAGAAGGGTCTATTTTGCTGGTTTCAATGAGCAGTAATTTCTTAGTATAACCAGGGCACATGTAAGCTATACGAGGTGACCTTGTTACCTCTTGTTAAGCACTTTGGGATTTCTGTAGCTTGGATCTAGCATTTCTTATATAATTACTATAGGTAAACATCATCTGTCGATATCTTATTCATTTTAGTTTTAATTCAATTTTTGTATTGATAAAGCAGCTTTATTAGCTACATTTTATTCAAAAGCGAGATCTTTGCGAGTGAATACTTGTATTTTGATATCTGGGTAGAATTTTGCAGACTGCATTTTTTTGTAGACATTTTAGATACTGGCTTTTAATCAGATCTTGTGGTTACTGCATAGCAATTTAATTTTATAGTTTGAAATGAAGACTGTCATTTCAGTATCAATTGTTCTTTTGTTCCCACTTCTTCCTTTGCATCCTTTGTTGGCTGTGGTTGAACACTGTGGGTGCTAAGGTCAAAGGGACATGCTTGGGGTCAACCCATGCAATTACTTAGAAGTGGAAAACCAATAGAAACATCGGAAAATGAGAGCTGTGCTCCACTGGTTTTGCTGCAGCATTAAGAGGAGAGCCTGCCTGTTTTGCCAAGTGGGAAATGTGCTTTTTTATCTCTGATAGAAGGCTGTATTGCTTGTTCTGTGACCATAAATACCGGCTTTTTTAAAGCTAAAATTTCAATATGGCCATAAAAATACCATACCTGGCTTGGCCTGTTGTCCCACTGATCAGAAGAAGACTGTGTTTAGTGACTCTGGGAGGTGAGTGCTTACCTGTAGGAAAATGTTTTGGAATGGCTGAAGTCTGAAGTGTCTAGAGGAACACAGCAGCAGTAATCACACAGACGGTGGATTTGTGTTCTTTATTTAAGGAAAGGAACACAGTATTGTGGATTTTAGAAATAGAGAGAGATAAACAGTTGGGAATATGAGTGAGAGAGAGAAAAAAGGCTGTGATGACAAGGGAGGGTACCTTTTGTGAAATGTAATTTTAGCAGTACCTTTCCAGAACTGGAAAAAAGACACCCCAGTAGTTTCTTTGAATTGATAGTACAAATCATCATTATTAAAAGTAACACCTAAAATTTAAAATACCTGTATAGGGAATTTTTGCTCATTCTTCATGGCGATCTCTAGTGAATTAAATGTGTCATGTGTTACGTTATAGCTTGATTGTTAGAAGTCTCACAGGTTTGTGAGGCTTCCTTTTAAACAAACCCTTCTTTCTCATTTCCCCAGTGAGCTCTTTTATTGTGTCTTGGTGTGACATCGGGAAAGTGCATACAAGGGGCAAACCCTCCCTCTTATCAAGTGTTTGTATTAGTTATATTTAATAACTGGAATGCTTTACAATCTGTGAAATCCAATTGCTCCTTCTGTTTACATTCAAAATATATAATAAAGTCATAGTCATACATAGTTACTAATGTAGAGGAAAAAGTAGACTTGAAGTTTTGGGTGTATGGGTAAAATCTGTATGTGGTTGAGTGAGCTAGTTTGATAGGAAGTGGCTCAGCACTTCGCTATCTTTCCTGTGTTCTCAGAAAAGTGAGAACTAAATGCACTGAGGGATAAATTCTTTGGCTATGTGAGACAGAATGCCTTTTAGTAATGGAAAAAGAGGATCTTTTTTATCTCAATTGCATGAAAAGTATTTGGAAGGCAGAAAATGGTAGTTTATGTAATTAGTGGTAAAATTTGACATTGCTACTAGTGTATGTGAGCATATGCTTTAACACTTTGCAGAACTAAAGGCAGTTGAGCATGTTGTAGGATGGAGCCAGAAGAAAGATCATCCTTGTAAAAAACACCAGCCTTGGTGCTTGTTTTCCACATACGTATATTTCACTATAAGTTCTCATTTACATCTGAGAATAGGTTATTTGTAATGTCATAAAAAATATTTTCTATGTATAGTAATAATCACTTATTATTTATTAAATATTGAAAAGTTAGTTCATGATTAATCATGTCATTAAATTAGATACGGAAAAAGTACAGTTCTTATTTTGGTTAATTTTATTCAGATTGTGGGTATGACAGTGTAAAAACACTTCTTTTCTATTTGTTGGATGAATGGTGGCTAGAAGCAATGTAATGGAGTTTAGTTCTTTTCCTCCTGAGAAAACCAGAACAAGAGTTGTCTTTATAAGAGGCTACATTCAGAACCATAAGGGAAAATACACCTTTTTTTTTAATGCCACGTGTGAGTACCACAGGAAACTGGTGAAACTAGCTATTCAAAATTAAAAACAAATAAGGAAGAATACTTAGGTGAGTAATGAGGATTGAGTTCAGCGCTGATTTACGACTTGAAGCAAATGGTTAGCTACCCCTTCTGGAAAGAGGTAATCCCTCAACATGACTATGAATGTAAAATGAAAGATAGACTCTCCACATATTCCTACTGGGCACATCTTAAACTGTCCTCAAGACTAGTTGATGTTGGCCAACACCAGAGACAGAATACTACTGCATTTAGGCCTTGCCTCTGACCTAATTCTGTTTCCATGGTGTTACCTGTTCGCTTATGATGTAGAAAATGGCTGTTGTTTATGAAGTAGTGTAATCTTCTTATCAAGACTGTTCAAGGGAAAGGAAGTCATGTGTCAGAAACAAATGGTACTGGAAAGCTGTGACTGCTACTGCTTTTTCAGATTTTGTTCATGTAGAGAAACTGTGGAATACTAGTTTCCTGTAGTTTTCTGTGGCTGTGTCTACTACCTGGGAGGGTGGTATGAGGGAGTGCAAGGAGTCCACTGCATCCTGAGCTAAGTGGTGTGGCTGGCCACATCTACGCTGTGTTGCACACAACCCAGATCTTCCACTCTGAGGTCCTTTGAAGTCTGCTTGATGCCGATAGACAATCTTTTGTCCATGCGGTTGGTTTATTTATTCAATATGCCAGAGTAAAAGAAAGTTGAGTTAAACCATCATAATTCTGATTGTCGTAGTGTGACTGTAAAGGGTGAGCGATATGTGTTGGAGTGCTTTGAAGGCACATGCATTGCTTGGTAATATTGAAGGCTGGCTTGAATGACTGAAACCAAGCTATTTATTATCATGGACCATGCAGCAAATGATCCTGACAGCTGTTCCTGGGTCTTCCTTCAGAGGAAATTAGGACACTTCAGAAAGGGTGGTGGAAGAAACAGAGCTTAAGTCCAATAGTGGTGATCAGGAGAAAAAGACCCTGGGCAAATTGAAGGAGAGATGCAAATTAACAGCATGGTTACTTGCAAAACCTTTTCTGGTATTGCTGTTTCCTCTGTGAAAGAAGTGAAGAGAGCCACAAGACCTTGTAGTGAAACTGTTTGAAGATGTGTGTGAATGTCCTGACTTGACCTCAGCTTTTTAGATTTGATTTGCATTGGCTGCTTCAAGTAGGAAAGGAGGGAGAGTGCTTAAAGGTGTTTTTTAATAATATTTTCAGGATGGAATAAAGCCTTTAAGTTCAAAAGATCCAATGTTTCTCCTCTATTTTGAAGCAATGTCAGATTGTTCAGCCATATTTTTCCCCTTATTCTTTTTTTTCTCTCTAGAAGTCCCTCAGCAGGACCTAGATGTTCTGAAACATGTGCCCATATGCCTTTTTTTTTTTTTTTTCATGTATATAACATTTAAATTGGCTGAATGCTTCAGTTCTCCTTTCAGCGTGTGTATTCTTCACCTGGAAAACAGCAGGCTCTAAAGCCATGGGATCATACTTGGAAACAAAAGCTTTTGGTGTTCTTCAGAGGTACTGTGGTGGGTTGACCCTGGCTGAGCGCCAGGTACCCACNCATCACTCTCCCACAAACACACCAAGGCAAGCGCTATGTCCTTACAATGGTAGAAACAACCACTGGGTGGTTGGAGACATATCCAATGCCCCACGCCACCGCCCGGAACACCACACTTGAGAAACAGATCTTGTGGGGACATGGCACTCCAGAAAGAATTGAATCAGACAATGGGACTCTTTTCTGAAATAGTCTCATAGACACGTGGGCCAAGGAGCACGGCATAGAATGGGTGTATCACACTCCCTACCATGCACCAGCATCTGGGAAAATTGTGTGGAATATCTGTTCTGGCTTATTTTGAGTAGTCTCACTCTTCTGTGTTAGGGCTCGACTAAAATATAGTACCTTTAAAATCACTTCTACAAACTGTCTTTCTCTGAAAATAGGGGATGTTGTCTGCTCTCCAATGCTCCAGATTGGTATGAATGAGATTTACTATTAACAAGCAGCTCTTGGCCTTGGCACTTCTTTAGCTGTTCCTCCAGTGTCCCTGGACTTTTCTTGCAAAAGCCAATTTTCTTCCTCAGGCAGCAATTTGGTAATAATGTGTATTTTTCTTCTGAAAGCAATAGTATTTACCAAAGCCTTTTCTTGATTTGGGAATACTTGAAATTGTGGGCCTGTTTTCCAGTGAAGACAACAGGTACTTTGGTGTGCTTTGGCACCACCTTTAAGAGGAGTCAAATTGGACCTAATTTTTCTGTGAGCAGGCTCAATTAGTAAATGATAATGCTGAAAATAAAATGTGCCAAGTCTTGTTACATTATTCACATGAAAGAAACGTATAAACTTTCTACCTTTTAAATGAAAGTTAAACTTTTTCTTAGTCATCCTTAGCCTCTCATCAGTGTTCAGATCTTGAATCTGACTGTTTAGAGCATGAAGGCTATGTTTGTTGCTTTCATGGCTGAATCTTTATTGTATGATCTTAGATCGGTTTCTTTTTTTTTCCTCACTTTCCTGAAAAAAAATCTACTGTAGAAGCAGGTTTCACAAACTGTGTCCTGAAGTCTTGAAGTCTTTATTTAAAGAGAAACTGCAGTACAAACCGTGTTTGTTTATGATGCCTGCTGCTTTGTGAACAGGTGAAAAAAACCTCAGCATACATGGTCAGAAAAACAAGGTGTATATTTGATACTGTGTGCATGTCTGTACAGAAATTAGAGGGATCTTGGTGAAATTAAGATATTTGGGAGGAGGACCCTCTAAAATGTCAAAAGGAAAGTTTCTCTGTGCTTCCTTTCATTTGCTATAAATCTTTCTTTGCAGTGATTTGCTTGTTTAAAAAAAATATTTTGCTGTAGCCTATTCTATATTTGAGCTCACGGTATTTTCTTGATCGTTAAAATTATTTTCTTTTTTAATTATTTTTTTTGTCCATGAGTATTATATAGGTCAGGGTTGAAGGTTTGCAGTAGGACAGGATACAGAAATACTTCCGTTACTTGTGGTGTTCTTGTAGGACCCTCCCTCCTAGAGTATTAATCCGGAAATTTTCATGAGCAAATAATCCACCTGGAGAAAATGACAAGAAATCAGTGCACCCAAATCCAAAATCAAAAAGGTGACATTTTCTTCACTATTATTTGATCCTACCATGTGTATTCTCTTGAGGATGATTCAAAACAGATAGATTTTTATATACGTGCTCTGTTGTAGTTTAAGCACTTGAAAAGTCACAAAAGTACAAGCCAGTGTTCATTACTGCTTTCACCTGTCTTTCAAAATTATAGAAATGTATGCTGTGCTCATCTTCATGCTCTATTTGAGGTGATTACACTGTGTGTGTATTTGTGCCTAATCCACCACTGGATTGATGTAATTCTGTTGAAATTGTTGGAATTCCTTCTGCCTTTGCCTACAGTCTATTAAGATTCTTCATATTAATATGCATTTTTTTCCCTACACGAATCTCACCATGTAGAGCAGATGGACTTAGTAGTATTAGCTGTAAGAAGGACATCTAACAGACTACTTTTATTAACTAGTTTCTCAAAGCTTGCTCTGATTAACATTGCTTTCCTTGCATACAGAAGGAATATGGAGTTAGAAAAACTACCCGAGTTGTAGAAAAGTAGTGTTACTGAATTTTAAACATTGATTTCTGAGTGAACAAAAAATAAAGTGAAAGAATGTACTCAAGCAGTAAATTACAGGAGCTAGCAGAGTGTGTAGCACCTTTAAAAACCAGGTGTTTGCTGTGGAGTTCACTGTGCATATAGATGTGCTCTGCATTTTGAAGTCAGTTAGGAGCAGTGATAGGGGAGCAGGAAATCTGATCGGCCTGATACAGGCTTTTTCTCTTCAGTGCAGACTTGCAAAAAGGAAAACAAAAATCATAACGCAGGGAAAAGCACGATTCTTCTTAGCTCTTTTAAGGCTGAAGCAGAAGGAGAGAACCAGAGGAACGATTTAAAGGCAGTTGCATTGGTGATTGTTTTCAGCGTAACGCAAGGTAAGCCTTGCTCTCTGTCAGCAGCATGAGCCATTTTCGACCTGGAAGAAGGCACTGAACATTCATTAAACAATGCCTTTGACTCTTTAATTTATCCTCCAGCATTCATGTAGGTTTAGGTTATTTTTCAAGGGTTCGGCTGTTTCCTCCTGTACAAAGTTGAGGCTGGAGTTTCTGTAGAGTGACACGTTGTTTTAGTCATGGTAGCACTTGAGCACATCCATAAAACATTAAAGTACTCTGCAAACAGCCAAGGCAAAAGCAGGCTCTGACCTAGAGAGGTCTCAGCCTAGGGCTGCAGCCAGAAACGAGTGAGCAAATTGACAGGAGTGGGAGGGAAGCACGTTAGGATAGAGGGGAAAAGAAGGGTTGGGATGGAGGAGAAAAGAGGCCAAGTTGTCAGCTCAGGGAATGTTGTCGCTAGGCAGTAGAACAGCTGATGAGTCTCAGGTTGTTGCTCGAATGGTATAAATTTGCAGAATTCTACTGTGAGTAAGTTGCACCAGATGTCTGCCCCAAACGATAAGTGTACATTATGGGTAGCTCTGAACTGATGTGTATCCAGTTCTTGCATGGCTACTGTGATTTTGGTTAAGGGTGTTCTGTTTTCATTGCAAAAGAATTACGAAGTTAATCCAGCATGGAAACAGTTTGTACTGATGCAAATAATTTTTTACTTACCTAGCTTAACCTTCCCTTTAGTGAGAGAGATAATAGGTTAGCATTAGCAGCTTGAATGCCCTTTTCTGGAGCAGACTGGGAGGGAAGTGCACAGTGTGGTTCCAGGAGTAGTGAGAATTGAAGAGTGTTCCTAAGCAAGTCTGAAATTTTTAAGCATCTCTAACGCAAAGCTGCAAAGGTAGCTTGTGTGCCAAAGGCAGAGCAGGTAATTCCACAGTAAGTTCTGACCTTATCAAAACACAGAGCCCACAATGTATCAAACCTGTTTCATCAACCTATCAGCCCTGCCAGCCCATCAAACCCCTAAACCTTGAGATTTTTTATACATGCAAAAATAGTTTTTCTGAGTAACTGAATGTGCTTTCATGGGAAAAAAAGAATGCAATCCCCCTGTAGTCCATTTGGCTACACATTGATAGTGCTCATGTTATATAGGCTACTCACTTGTGGGAAAAGAGGTATGTTAGAGAAGACTAAAGCACATTGAAACGTGATATATGACTGCTGAGGAATAGAGCAGAAACAATATTTTAGTGAAGTAACAGACTTGTTTGAACCCTGGTGGAACAAATGATTTTTGTGGTTTTTTTTTCCTTAATCTACCTCATTTAGATAGAAGGCTGGATCTACATAAAGGGATTTTTTAAAATTTCAAACACAGGTTTGTTCTGGCTTTGGGGTCTTACTTCAACGGGAAATTATGTCCTCCAGTGACACTTGATTAAGTCAAAATAAGTCAAGTCAATAGTTAGACTTTAGTCAACTCACACATCTTCTACTACAGGGGAAAAAAATAATACTGTCCTTTTTTGGATTATCTCAAATATTTAATCAGTAATGTATCAAAGCAAACAAAATTCAAATCAACACAGAAAAAATTATGTGTATGAAAACGATGCAATAGGGATCTGATCTTGGTGAGGAAGATCCTGCTCATGTCAATGGGGATTATCTTGTATCACGTAATCATGGGCAGGATTGAAATAGTACACAAAGGACACAGGCATGAATTTTCAAAAGTATTCAGTTGCTTGCATAAGAGTCTTTCAGAAGTCTTTTCTAAAGATCATACTTGGCACTCGGGTAATTCTGGAAAACTGTCTCAAGGCCTGAATTAGCAGTTATAGAGTAAATATCAGTACAACAGTATCACTTACATTGAGGTGCCTTTATGATGCCTGGTGTGGGAGAGCTAGACCCATGAGCTGAAACTGGGAAGCAGCATCTTAGCATTACGTGTTGGCATTTTCTAACTCAGTGCTAGAAATAGAAGACAGAGGATTTTATGCTGTTGAGTCTGTATTTTTAATAAACAAACAATACCAGATAATTGAATGTGGATTTAACAGTTTTAAGAAACAGCTGCTGCTGACACAAAGAAATATTTGCCTCTAAGCAATGCTGTAATTCTGTACATTGGAATATGTTAAAAATATATTTCAAAGGGAAAGTTTGTCTGTCACAGAGTCATTTATGCAGTGACATGGAGCTGAAAATTCTGTGATTCTGGTAGGTGTGTTAACCTGTCTAAAATTTAGTCCTCCTAAACTAGAGGCTATAATATCTGAAACTTTTACTTGCATGCAGCATTTGTGGGCTCTGCTGATTCTTACAAGTTTCTATGAGACATTCTGTCCACATACATGAATAGCAAATATTTAGTAATTCAGTTTAATTTAGATTGCCATGAGAGAATTTAGTTGCATTACCTTACATTTGCTGTTGGCCAAGAGCCTGCACAAATTCTGGTGATGGAGCTTACGGAGGTATCTGCAGGGGTCTCTTTTTTGTCTGGAAGGCTTGAAATCTGCAATGCTACAGTCATACTCTTATTGCGGATTTCATGTTCATGTTTTCATCAATGCAATGTCTTGGAATTTCTTTCTTGCTCTCATTTAAAATAAACTTTCTGTTGTCATGGTTGCAGAGAGATACTCAAAAGCATGAACTTAGTTGACTCCTCAAACCAGTAGGGCTGCATATTTCCGTGAGAAAGCTCAGAATTAAAGCAAGTGGTATGATTTATTTTTTTTTCTTGAAGATAAAGTCATCATTTCTCAATGTCTAGGATCGCTTCTATAGAGCAATAGGAGTACAAGGAAATTAAATACATAGTTTATACTGAACTACATTACATGAGGGCTTGGTCACAAATATGTAGTTCATTCTTTACAGGTTCTTTTGATCTGTTTTTGAAAACCCCAACTAGAAGAGCTTCCTAGGAGCTCAGCTGCAGTCCTTTGTCACTCTTCTAGTTAGAAAGCTTTCCCTGACACCTAGCCAGGGTCATTTTTGTTTTCAGTTAAGCTGCTTTCTTTTTTTTCCTAGCTTCAGTGGGTCTGTACATAAAGTATATTTGATCCTTGACCTTTTTAACATGCTTTTTTTTACAGTATGTTAGGAGACATGATGCTAGGAAATGCTCAGAGCTTTGACCTTGAGCTGGGACAGGCATTCGGGCACCTGTCTGGCACCCAAGATGAGGGACGTTATGCATGGATGGGGCTTTAGGTTGTGTGCAGATATCTTTCACTAATGTCTCATATCTGTATACCTATGGAAAATAACCAGAACTGGTTTGTGTTACCATAGCTGTTTCTCTTCTGGCCAATGTTTTTGTGTATCACTATGAAACTTCATCTGTGTCCTCACTGAAATCATGCTTTGCAGTTCCCTTTTGTCTTTCTTGGGAATAGTTCTCATTCCATTATTTTTTTTCCTGAATGATAAAGAGAGAAGACTATTAAATTAATGTAAACAACATTCCTGGTCTCCTCTCACCTTCTTTCATTTGTTTGGTGTTTTGTTTTTTTTTTGCTAGTCTGGTTAAGTGAGAGGCAGACAGAGGCCTCACAGCAAGTAGATTACAGTATATACCCTGCACTGTCAATAATACAAAAGCTAAAAATTTTGGGCAGCAATATGATCCATGGGTAGGAGGTTGTGCATAGATCCCCTTTCTCACTGTGCAGCAATCAATTAATGTTGCTAGCACATTTTAAACAGCATATACTTTTATGCTCCTGTATGGATACTCTTATTTGAGAAGTTGAGCAACAGCGATCCTTAGGCTGCTGCCTCTAAGGATTATTGTTCTGCTGTGTTTTTCTGAGAGTCTCCATGCAGAGGGGCCTTAACCTTGTGACTCTGCAAAAGCTTTGGCAGTTTCTCCCTCCCCTGCTCCAAGCCACAACACACTTTCTGAATGCCTATCATTGTCTGTGTGCTTCATGTTGACTGTCCTTGAAGCTATCTGCTTGGCAGAATGTTACCTGTTCCAAGGCAGCTTTAAACTGAGCCAGGATGGGATCTGCAGAAATCTAGAAGATGAGATATGAAACAGTCTTCTCAAGAAGATGAGAAGGAGACTGAAAATTGTTAAGACTGGTCATCTGGGCAAAGCCTTAAGATGGTATGTAAATGAGCTGAATTCAGTTCTTGCTTCTCCCAATATATTCTATGCTTCTACCTTGGGGAGGATCTGGAGTTCAAGTCTTTACATTCAGGAAAGGGGAATTTTTTTTTTTTTTTTCTGTTTTGTTTCGTTACTTTGACTTTAAGTTTTAGGGACTAGTAGATGTATTTTGTACAGTCCTTACCACAGGGAACTAAAATATTTTGGCAGTCTTTTTGTATCTTGTCTCTGTAAGTGATGATAATGGTAATAGAGCAGGCAGGACAAGTGATGTGAGAGAAAATAAGCACTGTGTTGTGAAACAGCTATTTTATATTTTAATTAGAATCAATCTTATCAGATATAAATCCTTCTACCAGATATAAGTTCTCATACTGTTCTTTGTTAGGAGATCTGAGAGGACCTTGAAGACTGGAAATGTGTTCAGGCAAAGTTCTGGGGTTTTGTTTAACCTCAAAGAACAGGAGTTGACTTGAAACAAATCCACAAAACAGAAGCAGAGTGAAAAAATATGCAAACAAACCTCACCACCAGCTCTGCCAACTTCGTGACCCCTCTCCCCTTAAAATATGCCTGCAGCCATGGACAGATATATTTCTCTCTGCGAGAAGAGAGAACTTAGTTTTTAAGTTTGTTGGCTTGGCTTTACGCATCTGATTTTTGACATCTCCATGACACTGTTGCACCCAGTGTCCCTGCCCATTTTTAAAAGTTTGTATGAATTCACTTACCAAAGGTAAAATTCATGATTTTAGATAGATTTTAGAAAACTCACGATTTCTAGAAGACTTCTAGATGACTTCCGTTTTCAGGAACTTCCTTGAGGTGAACTCCTGTCTTCCACAGGCAAAGCTACTTGCAGTTTGGTCTCAGGCTTCGGTGGACCTGAATGTGTAATGGCTTCTTATTAGGCAGTTCTTACCTTTCACATTTGGAAAGCTCTCCTGTGTCATTCTGATCATACTGTTCTTCTGACAGTGTAACATGAGGCTGAATCTGTAAATAGTATTAATCACCTTTCTTACCAGCTGCTTATCCAGGCAGCAAAATTACAGGAGAAAAAATAGGACATTGAACCAGTATCTTCCAGTGTTGTTCCAGTTGGGCTTCAGCTTTGTTGAAATTCCGTAGAACTTAAGAATAGCAGTTTGTATTTGTCTCTGGTTTGACTCTTAGCTTGCAGAGATGCTTGTCTTCAGGGACGGCCTGTTTTGAGTTACCTACCTGATACATCTCTTGAGGAGGAGGAGTACCTTGATTCTCAGCCCTGACATTGTAGTTAGTTTTTGTCATATGGCCCCTTCTTTTAGGGTCCAAAAATCCTGAGTGCAGTAGAAATGGAAATTGCATGGCAGAGGTAATGCTCCCATTCATTCTGCTTCTTGCCTGGACTTGCTAGTATTTTTATCTGTGGCTGCAGAGATGGAAAGGACAGGAGCTATGCTACGAATGCCTTTTTAAAACTACTAATGCTTCACCAAATTAAGAGGAAAAATGTTTTTGATAAGAGAGTATGTGTTCCTTGAACTCTATCCTAATTACAGCTGCATGTTTCTCCTCTCTTGACTTGGCCCAGCCCTGTCTAAGGTAGCCTGAGGTCTACTTTAATTTACTCTAGTTGGCTGTGATTCTCGAGGAGTCATGTGCCACCTGGATATGGCTGGAATAGGGCTTATCCCAGCCTTTCCCCACACTGAGAAGGTGTTATGGGCAGGAGTGTGTGTGAGCTGGATTGCAGCTCATCAGGTCACCCTGCAGGAGGGAGCCCCCACCAAGGAATTTGCCAAGAGTTTCCACATCAAGCTACTTAGGGCATAGAGAAGGACTGAACGCCTGCTGACCTCCTTCAGATACCTCATGATGAGAAGTCTGAATGCTACTATCTAAAGCCCTGTAATTTTAAAGACAGGCATTATGACCTCTGCACTGAAGTCAAGGTGTTTTGTCAGGGACCTCCTCTACTTAAAACCCTTCTTTAAGCACCATTTTAGTTTGTAAGTCAAAGGTGCTAATACTTTGTCTCTGAAGCCTTTGCAAAAATGTTGCTAGCACAAGTGAAATAGGAATATTCCAAAGAGTGGTTAGTTGTCCTAGTTAATTTACAAAATACAAGTTTAATGTTCATCTTGCTGAAGAGTTTTGTCATGCTGTTTCACTTAACTGAGGCCCTATGAATAGTGAATGCAATAAATGATTACAGGATACAGTGTTACACAGTAAAGTCAGGTCATACTTCATTTAGTCTGTAAACTTGTTTCCCACTCATCTGGATCAGAAATAGTTCAATAAATGCTTTAAAATCTGCCCTTCTTCCTTCAACCCTTATATAAGGCCATGTTTTGGGATTCAATATTACAGATGTTTGTAGTGAAGTTAGGAATTGATTTCTTGTCTCTGTTTTTTCTAGAGGTATTTTTTCTTTAAAAAAAAGACAAAAGGCACTTCCACTGATGCTCCACTACCACTAATACTGTTTTCAGTGTTACCTTCCTGCGTTACCTATTTATGAAACTTCATGACTCATATCTAGGCCCAGTATTGACTTCTATCTTTGTTGATGGTAGAGCTAATGCAATCGCACTTGCAATGTATTAGAAATTGGGATGTGATTATATGAATTTACAAACATCAAGTGTTGCTCCAGTGCATTGAACCAGTTCTACGACAAGTGGTGTTTAATACATGGGGGATTGTTCTTTGCAGCCTTCTCAAGAGGCTCATCACTCTAGAAGTTTTATTTTCTTTAAAATGTGTGGTACCATTTTGCCATAATGTTATCACAAAAGCAGGACATAGTATAGTTTCTTCTTTTTAGCATTCTAACCTTTTCCTTTTGCTTCAGCTTCGTATTGCAGTACCTTGTTGTCAGCAAGACAAAGTTTCACTTTACAATTCAGCAAATTAATTAGTGGTGAAAAAATTTAGTTATCTGTGTGGTTTACAGAACCTGGGCTGGTTTAAGGCTATAGTGGGCTACAGTATTTTAAGCTGTATAATTGGAAATCTGAAACCTGCAGAGTTTTGTAATTGGTTTGATTTTACTGAGTAGTTATTGAAATACTACCCTGGAATTGAATAACAAATTATACAGTGTAAAAATGCATTTCAAAGCGTTTTCCCACCTGTTGTGTGCTAGAGTGTGGTAAAAACATGGGGGGAGGGGGCAAATCTATAATCTAAAAAAGTTTACTAATTATAGTAATTAAAGAAACCTAATATGCAACACTTTTGACTGTATCTTTATTTTATGTTGTACTGTCAGCTTGTTCAGAAAGTTATTTTTCATTCTTTTCCCAGTATTTTACTTTTTCTCAGCAAATTTACTACATATTTATAGTATAATGTTAAAATGGAGAAATTATGCTGGTGCATTTTTTGTTTTAATTGGTGTTATATTGAAGCTCCATACTTGACTGTGCAGTATTTGGTGAAAAAAAAGTATATACATTTTCTGAGCTTATGAAAGGACTAAGTTTTCATACAGAACAGGTTCAAACATTTTTCTGTGGTTCATAAAACTGTTGAGTTGTGTGTCACTGCTTCTTTAATATTGCTTCCTTTGATCTGGCAAATTGAGTAGTTTGCTTGGTGGGAAGTTGAGTGGGGTTATAATAGTTACAAAGTGCAGTTTATAATTATTCTTAGGCTTAATGGTGGCAGTTCAGTCATGTTAGACCATCTTTTCCTCATTTCATTTTGATAAATTAGTATCCTTCAAGTCCAGCACTAGTTGTTAGTGCTATTCCCAAGTCAGAGGTGTTAGCAGCATTAATTCTTGGTAGATAAGCAAGTGGAGCAGCAGTATTTGTGTGTATGTGCACGTTATACATATGTGTGTATATATGTAACAAATATGAAAAAGTACGTAATACATATAAAAGTATATGATATACTCCCACCTACCCCTTGGTCATTGAAATGCCAGAGTTTTCTTTCGGGAGACTGTGGATGAAGACTTCAGTGTGCTGAAGAACTACTGAGCTGTTGTAGCTCATGTGCCATTCCTAAAAGTCTGGAAAAGGTTCTTGAACCCCTTGTAAAGGAACAGGGTGTGATCGGTATTTTCCTGTGAGTTAGTTGTTGACGGGATGAAAGTTACAGGTGTGTTGTCCGCGTAATGTGTGATATTAGTTATCTTTGCTGAATAGAATATTGTAAATTTGAATTGTGTCTTCATATATGTAGCTTATTTAAATGTGGCACTCCGTGTGACAACCGAGTTACCAAAAATCCCTCACCCTTCACAACTTCTGTCTTTATTTGCCGCTTATTTATTGTGTGCATGACAGCATGTTTGTGAATAGCCCTTTGCACTTTTTTCCTTTTGTATTTAGTGGTCTAGGTTAGATGCACAATTGTTTTGTCAATGGAAATTTTCCCACTGATTTCAAAAGGCCAAGGGTCAGACTGTTGTCACATTCTCCTTTGTTGAAAGTGACCTTTGATAACCTTGACACGAGCCTGGAAAAAATGGATGCATGTATGTAATTTTCTCAAAAGAAATTAAAAAACCTCTGATTTCATTGCGTAAATACTGGAACTAGAATTGGTGGAAAAAGTTTCAAAACATTAGTATTCCCTGGATTCTTTTAATTTTAGATGCAATTTTGTACACATGCGTACCATAGAGATTGCTTCATGTGTTAATCATCTTTGTCAAGACACTAATTTAACATGGGAAAACAGTATTTGCATAAAAAGCATGATTTACGATAATATTATGTGACTGCATGAACTCACATTTTTAGCCATTTAAATCCTAAACGCAATGTATTGTTTCACATTTTCAGGTATCTTTCAAAAACATAAGGCCAGGATATTCAGGTATGGTTTTCAAGAGTTAGTGGCATATTTGATATCTTGCACACCTTTGCAGATTTTCATTGACTGTGCATTAAACTTGTAAGTTATGGAATTTGTAAATCACAGAATTGCCCAGATTGGAAAAGACCTCTAAGATCACCGAGTCCGATCATTAGCCCAACAGTGACTAAACCATGTCCCTAAGCACTATGTCTACACAAGTTTTAAATACCTCCAGGGATGAGGACTCCACCACTTCCCTGGGCAAGCCGTTCCAATGTCTGATAACTCTCTCTCTTCATAACCTCCTTTCAGGTATAGAGAACAATGAGGTGTCCCATGAGCCTCCTTTTTTTTCTAGATTAAACAACCCCAGTTCTCTCAGCCACTCCTCATAAGTCGTGTTCTCCAGACTCTTCACCAGCTTTGTTGCCCTTTTTTGAATGCACTCTAGTTCCTCAATATCTTTCTTGTAGTGAGGGGCACAAAACCAAAGACAGTACTCAAGATGCGACCTCACCAGTGCCAAGCATAAGGGCGAAATTACTTCCCTAGTCCTGCTGGCCACACTATTCCTGATACAGACCAAGATGCTGTTGGCCTTCTTGGCCACCTGGGCACACTGCTGACTCATGTTCAGCCAGCTGTCAACCAATACCCCCAGGTCCTTTTCCAGCCACTCCTCCCCAGGGTTGTAGCGCTGCTGGGGATTGTTGTGGCACTTGACCATGTTGAAACTCATGCTGTTAGTCTTGGCCCATTGATCTAGCCTGTCCAGATCCCTCTGCAGAGCCTCCCGACCCTCGAGCAGATTCACTCTTCCACCCAGCTTGGTGTCATCAATAAACTTACTAGGGGTGCACTTGATCCCCTTGTCCAAGTCATTGATAAAGATGTTAAATAAGGCAAGCTGCAGCACTGAGCCCTGGGAACACCACTTGTCACTTGCCACCAACTGGATTTAACTCCATTCACCACCACCCTTTGGGCCTGGTTGTTCACACAATTTTTTTAGCCAGTAAAGTGTATGCCCATCCAGTCCAAAAGCCACCAGTTTCTCTGGGAGAATGCTGTGGGAAATGGTGTTGAAGGCTTTACTAAAGTCCAGTTAGATGACATTCACAGCCTTTCCCTCATCCACTAAGTGGGTGTTCCAGAATATAGTATTTTGTGTGGTTTATATTATTTGTATATGTTTTATTTATGATTCCTTTTATCCATTTCCTCTCCAGTGATTTTTCTTTCCAGCCTTTCTTTTCCAGCTCAGCTGCTTAGTCTTTTAAAATGCTGTGAATCAGTCTCCTCTCACGACTTGCATTGGATACTAGAGATGATTCTGGCTGTATAGTGTTAACGCTGAGATGCTTTTCCAGCTATTTCTGCTTTTGACATGGAAAAACAAGCTATCAGGGAAATCAGGTCAATGAAGACAGAATTGTTTCCCCTGTGTCAAAAGCTTCAAAATAACAGGGAACATGAAATTTCCCTGGAAGCAAATTGCTCACTTTTTCTTGGTTTTCTGAACAATGTTTACAAAGCATTGACTGAGTAGGTCAGGTGTGGTTTTGTGCAGCAGTGTGTTCTGAGGAGAAGTGGGACCAGACTGGGAAGGCTTTGGATGTGATCTGAATATTCCCAAAGTTTGGTTTGCATAATGTTTACAAGTGTATTTATAGCTGTTGTCTGGATTTTAAATAGTTCGGGGGCTTGTGAAGAAAGTAGCAATATTACAGTTATCTGTTTCATGACGGATTTTGCACAGGAACTCTGTGGAAGCAATCTGTCTGTGTGACAATGACTGCGGTGTGCCAGTCTTGGCTTGATGAAATTGAGCGCGCTTTGGATGCTGTCACAAACAAATGTGATATTGGCTAGTTTTAAAAGTGAATAAACAACAATTCTCAACAGCACATCTGGGTCTGTTTCAGAGAATTTTATAGGTTGTACATGTAATTACCAAAAAGTTAGTAACTTTCTGGCAGAGAATTTTATTTTTTTCCTTCATCCCTGCTTGGGATAACAGAGCCGACCAAGAAGACTCTGTTTCTCGATCATTTCTCATAAATTTCTCTATCCTGTATTCTGTTTGTGAAATACTAAACCGGCTTATCCTTTCACCTGCATAATAGCAGCAAGCCATGGAGAAGGTAAGAACTAGAGAAGGCATGAGATTTTTGCCTCATAGGTTGTGAGTAGTGTGATGGGAATGTAAAGCCAATCCAGGCGGTGTGCTGTCTACTTCATCTCAACAGGAGTGTTCTGAAATTAGTCTTACATGCAATACACAAAGGGAAGTAAAAATTATACTTTTAAAACCAGTTACAGATAAACTGCACTATAAACTGACGCCTGTCAGGTTCTTCTCTGCACAGTGCTCTTTGGTAGCTTCTTTGTTCCTTTTTTCATCCCAGCTCTGTTCTTAGTTCTTTTATTCTATTTTTATTAGGTATTGAGAGTGTATGTTTTTTTCTCTCTCCATGGTTGCTTGCACGCCCTTGTTATATATGGTCTTTCTTATTATGTATGATCAGGTAGGTGATGGTTCTGTAGAGCCAACAGTTTCACAATTGGAATCTCACAACAGTGAGAGCTAGGAGGTCAGGGCACGGGGTATGTGGAAGGAGAAGGCAAGAGGAAGCAGACTGGAACAGGTTGCTTGCTATTTCACACACGGTGTAGTGTTTGCAGTGGGAAGAGAGAAGGAGTCGTGCTGTTTTTCCCTATGCCTCTTTCGGCTCTTTTACTTTTCCTCCATTTAATGCATCTGTGGCTTTCTTCTTTCCTGTCGGCAGATCCAGGGACATTCTTCCAGTTGCCGTCTGTGTACTTTCAGCTTTGCAACACGAATAAAAGTCTTTATTTTGTTGCTCATCTGTGTTGAAAGTAGACCTCAGCTGCTATGTGTCAAGTTGCTTATCATTACGTGAAGCCTAATGCATGACTGCTTTCAGGATAGTTCAATGTATTCTGGTCTCAGGCATGTGGCTTTCAAGCAATAGGCAAATTTTGTAAGGTCATTTTCTAATTCACTCAGCCAGAGGGATCCTACAAGATGGAACTCTTCATTTTAATCTTTTGAAAATGCATCTATGTCTGTTACTAAGCTTCACATAAAACTGGGTTGGTTGTAACTGAGTTGGTTGGAAACAGCTATACTGTTTCATATAATAATAACATTGCTGTCATTCCTGGGGCTGCTGTGAGTGTGGCTCACCTGCTGGGGGTGTGTGTGAGAGTTGGATACCCCTGCCTCTATCTGTGGGGTGAAACAAGGAGGGTTGTTTTGTTGCATAGCAGTGGTCAGAATTGTTTGGAAGGACCTTAAAGCTGATGGCAATTACCAAAGCCACCGCTTTTAATAAAACCAGTTAGCATTTGTACAATTAGTTTCCATAACTTTTTAAACCAAAATTAATTCTCCTCCTGGTTGTTCACTCCTTTATGAGGAAGGCAACTAAAGGGTAGTTGGTTTTTAAGTATCCATTATCTGTTTTCGGTGTAAATCAAATCAGTCGTAACAAGCTAAGCTGTATGTGTATCTTGCATACGTAAGCCAGAGTGTGACATTTCAGAAAGTCTGAGTACTTTATGTACGACATAGGGAGATAACTGTGAATGTGGTGTTTGTGGGGTCTAGTATTACATACGTAGATAAGTATGAGTGAAATACATGTGCAGAAAACTGAGAGAAAGGGATAAATTTGAAAAGATCTGTTCAGAAATTGCTTCTGTTTTTTTTATCTAAAGAATTTACTAACTGTTTAGTTTCTTAAAAAAGCAGCATCCATAAGAAGAAAATGCAGTGTGTTATTTGTGGCAGATTGTGTCAATTGAAGCAAAAAAAAACCCCATCAACGTGAAGGAGAAGGATTTGGTTTCTGTTTTAAGTGCTAATTTCAATGCAACTTCAAATTTGGAGCAATCATTGTATAAAACTATCCATCCTTTAGATTGTTTTTGCTGCCTCGTATAGTTCCATAAACCTGCAGAGCCAGATCTGACAGAACAGCCTGTCTGGTAAAAGAACCTCAAGAAAGCTAAGTGCTTAAAAATTGACATTTATCTTCTTTCAGACAAAATACGTTAAAATATTCCGTTATACCTGAAATGAAATTACTGTTTTCTTGGCTTACTGTCATATTTGTTCAATAATTTTACCTTTCACATAATGAAATGCAGAGCCTTAGGTTATCTACTGCCATAGCAATTGCAGTGGAATATAGAAGTTTTTTTTCCATCCCTGTCACTTTGTTCCTGCTCATTTGAGAGCACCTTTTATCTATCAGCATTTGAATGTGGTACAGCTTTCTTGGTATAAGCAAAATGACTTTTTTTTCTGAATAAATCCTAAAGGCTAGTGAAGGGATGCAGTCTGCTGGAAATAGAGGATGACATCTCTTACTGAAGTTGGAGTGGGCGATGAAGTGACCTAATGTATTTATTGATTAATCATCCATATTCTTTCTGTGATGCTATGTAATATAGCTATGACATAAAGCACGATGGATGGTATATGTTCAATGTAAAATTTAACTTAATCTTTCTCAGGAGGAGACCCACTGAAGTTTCTGCAGGTACTGCTGCTGCCTGATACAGTGAGAAAATGTGAGAACCACCAAAGCCAATGCTTTGATCAAGGGGAAGGAGAGTTTTCCCAACCAGTAGTGCTTTTTTTGCCCCTTCTGGACAGAAAAAGAAATTAACTCCTCCACCACAGAAGTCTTTAGTTTCAGGATTGTACCTCTCCCTGCCTCATGGTACATAGTTAATCTATTAACTCTCATGGTAATGTGCCTCTAGATCCTTAGCATTGCTGTTCAGGCAAATTTTGGAGAGTTTGACTGGCAGTGAGGCCCTTTGATCCTACTGGGAAGTAGACGTTAGGAATGAGTAGTGATATAGGCTGTTTATGGTCATATGAATGAATTGGGGCTTGATCTAGAAGAAACAGAGCTGGTGAGGTTTGTTTTTGTTAATGATGTGTTTGGCAGAGCATGTGTATATGCATTATTTCTCCCCTTCCATCTATCCTTTTCCAGTTCTACTCCATTTTTTCAGGGTATCCACAAAAACTCATTCAATACCCATGTCTTCCCCTACCACAAGCAATTAAGGCTTTGTATAAATGTTTATAAGCCAAGCACAGAGGGGAGAAGCGGGCAGTGGTTGCAGAATGGCACTGGGTAGAAGTGGAGGGTTCAGGAGGGCCTGTTGCATTCTGCTGCCAGTGGAGAAGAGGCAAGAGAGGGCAAGGCTAAGATCCCTTGTTAGCACCTTGTGTGCAACAGGAGTGCTAAGAAATAGGTGGAGGGGAATAATACAGAATCACAAAATCACTCTGGTTGGAAAAGACCATTTAAGTTCATTAAGCCCAACTGTTATCTAACTCTACCAGTGCCACTACTACACCTTATCCTTAAGCACCATATCTAAATGGCTTTTAAATACATCCAGGCATGATGATTCAACCACCTCCCTGGGCAGCCTGTTCCCGTCTTTGATAACCCCTTCTGTAGAGAATTTTTTCCTAAACCTCCCCTGGCATAGCTTGATGCCATTTCCTCTTGTCCTATCAGTTGTGACTTGGGAGAAGAGACCAACCCCAACCTCTCTACAACCTCCATCCAGGTAGTTTTAGAGAGCGAGAAGGTCTCCTTTCAGCCTCATTTTTTCAGACAAAACAACCGCAGCCCCCTCATTCACTGCTCATAGGACTTCACCAGCTTCGTTGCCCTTCTCTGGACCTGCTCCAGCACCTCAATGTTTTTCTTACACTGCACCACCTAAAACTGAACACAATACTCAAGGTATACTCACCAGTGCTTGAGTAGGACAATCACCTCCCTGGTCCTGCTGGCCGTACTGTTCCTGATCGAGGCCAGGATGCTGTTTGCCATCTTGGCCACCTGGGCACACTTCTGGCTTGTGTTCAGCTGGCTGTCGATCAACACCCCCAGGTCCCTTTCTGCTGAGCAGCTTTCCAGCCACTCTTCCCCAAACCTGTAGCAATGGCCTGGGGTTGTTGCGGCCTGAATGCAGGACTTGGCACTTGACCTTTTTGAAGCCTGTATGATTGGCCTCAACCCATCAATCCAGCCTGTCCAGGTCTCTCTGAGGAGCCTTCCTAACCTTAAGCAGATCAACACTCCCACTGAACTTGGCTTCTGCAGATTTACTGAGGGTAATCTCAATCTCCTTGTCAGGGTCATTGATAAAGATATTAAACAGAACTGGCCCAAGCATTGAACCCTGGGGAACACCACTTGTGACTGGCCACTAACAGAATTTAACTCGATTCACCACCACTCTCTGGGCCCAGCCATGCAGCCAGTGTTTGATCCAACATAATGTTTGCCTGCCCAGGCCTAGGACAGCCGGTTTTTCATGAGGATGTTGTGGGGAACAATATCAAAGGCTTTGCTGAAGTCCAGGTAAACAAAATCCACAGCCTTTCCCTCATCCACCAAGCAGATCA
>VWZK01018016.1:45446-56549 GCA_013396935.1 Baryphthengus martii
AGTTCTAGTTGGGCTTTAGCCCTTCTCATTTTCTCCTTGCACAGCTTCACTGCATCTCTGTAGTCCTCTGGGGTGGCTGCCTCATTTCTTCCAGAGCCCATAAGCCTTTTATGTCTCCTTTTATATCCAAGTTCCAGCCAGAGCCCTCCATTCAGCTAAGCTGGTCTCTCCCCTACCAGCCCATCTTTCGGGATATGGGGGTGGCCTGTTCCTGCACTTTTGAGATTTCCTTCTTGAAGAGTGCCCGGCCTTCCTGGACTCCTTTGTCCTTCAGGACGGCCTCCCAGGGGACACTGCCAATCCATCTCCTGCACAGGCCAAATTCTGCCCTACGGAAGTCTGAGGTAGCAGTTCCACTAACCCCCCTCCTTACTTCTCTAAGAGTCAAGAACTCTATTATTTCATGATCACTAAGCCCAGGACGGCCTCAAATTGTTACATCTCCTACAAGTCCTCCTCTGTTAACAGCAGAGTTAATTAGTGTGTGGTGAAAACCATTTATCTTGGTATGTGTGGAGCATGATACCTGCTGATTCGGGGAAATGCCCTCAAAGAATGTTTTGCAGGTTGGTGTAGTTGATGTGCATTAGCAGAAAAAAGTCAGGAGGTTTACTGTTACTGGTGTTGGCGGCTTGTTAGATGTCTGGCAATGTAGCTGTCAATGGTCAGAGGAAACTGAAAAGATGGATGTGTGAATCAAGTGTCCAGGCTTTGAAATACGTGTGCTTCTGATATATTTGTAGGCAGCCATGTCCTTCACTGAAGCTGTGATCAGTAGCTACTGGGAGTATGTCCTTCATTTTAGGGTGACATCCTGTTAGCAGTTCTGACCCAGAAACCATTCTGTCTTCATTAACTGGAGATAATTTAAATAAATATATGCAGTACTGCCTCTCCAGCAATTTGTATTCAGGTTTTCAAAAGGCTATGATGATAATGTAAGGTTTCAAATTAACAGTTACTGCATCACCTGTTAGTTTGTTTGACATGTTTATTATTGTCATTGTTAGTTTTGGGTTTTTTTTTTAATGTAAATTTGTAGATACCTTTTGCCCATTTGACCATACCCTGTGTTATGTTGTTAAAAAACCATCTGTCAGATACCTTCCTTGTGTTGATACTGGATGGCGTTGACCGTGCCACTATTTTAATCTCTTTCTGATAGACTGAATATTTCAAGTTTCTTTCACCCCTTCCCAAATTACAGACTATCCAGAGTTTCTATGATCTGTTTTTTTTTGGTTTGTTTTTTTTTTTTTAACCCCAATCTGAATCATTTTTAATTTTTTGAAGTATAAATGCGAAGAATGAGCTATGTTTCTTCAATTATATGGAAGTGTTACCACCTTTCTACCTTGCTATTTTTCTGTTCTTAGGGCTGTTTTATTCTCCCCCTGCCCACATTTAACAATTGCATCACTTTGGTCTAGTGTTCGCTTGAGTATTCATGGTGATGCTGAGGTCCTATTCAGAGCTGCAGCTTTTCAGGACACAAACCTTACTTCGTAAGATTAGCATAATTTTATTGTTACAGGTAATCTTGACCTTTGTAGTTGTTAGAATGCATGCTTTCAAAAGAACCTGTTTTACCAAGTAACTCAGATTATTTTTGCAAATAACTGGCTTGCCTGGTTAATTGTCATTTTAGTAGTTCTTGAGATGTCTGCAGATTTTACTAGGATGTTTTATATATCTTATAGGTTGTAGATAAACTGTTGCAAAATCATGCCTGAAACTGAGAGACAGTTCTCTACTAAAGTCTGTATTTTTGGGTTTATAATTGACCCCATTTTTATTTACTTACTAGTATTTTCTTGTAGGATTACTTTTTAACATTGCCTTGGGTGGATTTACTTCTTAAAACTGCTAGAGCTCTGCTGTACAGTGTTGCAGTTACAACAGGCTCTTAATTTTGAAGGCATGTGGTGGAAAACCAGATCTCTATCATAGTGCGTATTTATTTTATACAGAGGAAATTGCTGATTTTTTAATTTTGTTTTTTTATTTCCTGGCTGTGGTTAATTATGTTGTGGAAGGAAATGTTACGTATGAAATTTCTGGTGCTAGAGCAGAAATGTTATGAAACCTCTAAACAAAGCCTTCCCTCTCCTCCCATCCTCCAGATTCGCATCATTATTGAACAATATCATCAGAATCCCAAAGGCTTATTCTGTTACCTATTTACATGATTTTATTGGGTTTACATGACAAGGTTTTTGTAGCAGGGTTCTGCAGGGTTGGCTTCTGTGAGGGCAAAAGGGGAAAAGTGGAAAGGATGGAATGGCAGAGAGGACCTGTTGTGAAATGACCACAGTCTCTCTTCCCCATACTGCTTGAGGAGGGTAGGAGGTACAGAAATTGGAAATGAAGTTGAGTCTGGGAGGAAGAAGCAGTTTTAATTTTTGTCATTATTTCTCACCATCCTACTCTTATTTTTCACTGGCGATAAATTAAATCACTTTTCCCAAAGCTGAGTCTATTTTGCACGTGAGAGTAACTGATGAGTGATCTCACTGTCAGTATCTTGATGCATGAGCTTT
Source organism: Baryphthengus martii (assembly GCA_013396935.1). Taxonomy (NCBI): domain Eukaryota; kingdom Metazoa; phylum Chordata; class Aves; order Coraciiformes; family Momotidae; genus Baryphthengus; species Baryphthengus martii. The sequence goes on from VWZK01018016.1 coordinate 47,987, forward strand.
TAATTTTATTTTCTATCTCTATCGAATGAGGGGAAGTGAGAGAGCAGCAGGGTGGGCTTCTGGCAGCCAGCCATGTCAAACCACCATAACAGTAAAGATTTTTTGACCAAGGATGTTAACAGTCTTTTTTATTTGAATTAGAACAATAATACCTTATTGTAAACACTGATGATAGTGCTGTTCATATTCATGAAAACCAGTATTGAATAAATGGAAATACTAAAAAAAAAATGTCATACACCTGCACATGTGCTTGACAATAGTCATGATGGGTGGCTGCTCTCCCTACCTAGTTGCAGCATTGAGTTGATGCATTTTATTTTATTCTACTGCTGTATATAATTCAAAAATATGTCTTTTAAAAATCAGCTAATTATAGGAGCTGTTTATGCTTGTTTTAATAATATTTAGTTCTATTTTGTTGCATTTTCAAATACAAATCACAGTAGTCTGGCTGCAGAAGGAAGAGCTTTTTGACACTTTAATGTTGGGAATTTTTTTAGGGTTTTATGTGATGTTATAGACTTGGTAGACTTGGTGTAAAATAGCGACCCTTATTTTTTTGTTTTTTATTGTTGGTGTATTATAATGCAATGCTTCCATTACTGAAATTTTTTAAAAAATTGAAGAAAAAAGGAAAAAATTCCAACATTTAAAATTTGTGGTAGATCTTTATGGTTGTTTCTTACTGCAAGCTCTGGTCAGTGAATTTTGGAACTATATATGAGGAATTAATGCTGATAATAAATAAAATAAACAGTTTATTTTGGAATGTGACTGACCTAAAACTATTAAAGCTCTGAAGAGCAGAGGATGGGGCATTAGTATATGGAGAAAATGTAGTACCTTGTAAGGTGTGTTCATGTTTATCTGTTAACATCTTGAATGTTGACCTATCTGCTCTACTAAGGGGGACTTGGCTTTCTGAGTTTTTGCTTTCTTCTCTAATTAGGTACTGCAGATATTCACTTCTTCACTATAACTTCATTTCCTGTATCTAAATTAGCAGACACAGACGTGTCATGGTGAACTGTAAAAAGTATGCCCTCTATCTGCTTCATTAGTCTGTGTGTAGAAGCATGTGGTTTTTTTCCCAGTTATTTAGTATCTTAGTAGTTGTGGGAACACGGAAGTCTTGCATTCAGCTGTATATCCTTAATTGTCATCTGTTGAAGTTTCTTACTAGTACAATCGAATTTTTCAGTGGACTTAAAAGCCAAGTGCATGTCTTGAGGTCTGTATTGCTACCGAAATGTTACTGATAATTTATAGTGAAAAAGACTACTTTTATTATTACTGTATGGATAGAGAGTAGCAGACATCAAGATATCTCCAGGTCTTTCCACCAGGTTTGTGATATGCAGACTTGTGAAACTCACTTGTTTCGTGCTCCATAGAGCAATATGGGTGGGTTTTTTGTATATTCTTTTGTATCTTCTGACTAATATCATCTATATCGCATCTCAGAGTGGAGAATGTGTTTTCAAATGTGGTCCTAGAGACTGAGTTAGCAGAATGAGACCTAGTGCTGTGGCTTTGGTTTCATGCAGAATCAGGATTTTGTTTCTGTTTCGAGTATTGTTCTGGTTAAAGGCTAGCAAATTAGGAATGAAATTGAGCTGGAGTTTATGTAATATTTGTCTTTTTCTCAAAGACCCGAAAGTTTCTGATTGAAATACATGTAAACTGGGTCCTGGAACCTCCTGTTTTGTCATTTTATTTCAAAGAAATAAAATGGCCTAGAATTGATTCACCTGTCCTTCAATATGAATGATGCAAACACTGGCTGAAGTCAAACTTGCCAGATTTTACATGCTAATCACGAGAATAGCTCTTCCCCTGCTTGTAAAAATCTCCTCTGCTGGGATGCTGGCACCCTACATGTTAACAGCTCCACAACTTCCCATGCCAGAGGCAACTGGCAAGCACTGGTGCCTGGCCATGGCCTTCTCAAGCTTGCAACAGGTTTGCTGCATGTTCTTCAGCCTCAAGGTAGCTCTGTGGCCTGCATGTATTGTATGATCTGAATAGAAGACATGGAGGACTTGCAGGTCCTGAGATACCAATGAGATATATCTCTTTCGTAGACTTTGTTCACTGGATTTCAAAGAATTTGGGGATGTGAAGGAGAAAATCGTTAGGGGTGTTATCATGTGGATGAATGAGCCAACAATATTAATACCCTTGTTAGTGACCGTTTTCTATATTCTTAAGCTGGATTGTTTGAAACATTTGGAATAAGGTCTCGTATTTAAGACGTGTTCCTTTTGTCAAACCTGACCATGGAAAATGGTGTGATTTCAGCAAACAGATTACTTTCTTATCCACAAAATAATTTTCGCTTGAGACCTGATTTAGTTCTCTTTTACAGAGGAATTGGACCGAAGCCTAATGCAACAGCTTTAAATCAAGATGTACTGGCATTATCTGTGTGGGGCCCAATTATCTCAATATTCCTCTCCAGAACAGTGCCTGGGGCAGCAGTGCCACAAAGCTGGGCTGAAATTTTGACTTAATTTATTTTTCTTCTAACAACTTTATGAAGATAAGAATATGAAGGGTCGACAAGATAAATATCTTTTCTTATGCATTGTTAACATAAATATCTTACATGCTAATTGATTGCACCTATTTAAACCAGTGTACAGGTATAACCTGATGAAGGCATCAGTAAGCTAGCTGCCTATATAGCAGAGGTATTTCATCCTGGGAGATTAGCTTGGTGGTTTGGGTCATGTAATGACGTAAGCTCGGAATGTTTTCTAACATTTTTCTGTATAAAATAGTAAATTAAGAAGTATTAGAAATGTTCTCTGAAAGGCATATAAACATAGAGTTCTACAAAATTTTCCTTTTAAATATTAAACTTACACAGTTGTGATGATACCTCGCACATTCTTAGCTGAGACAGCAAAATTACCTTTCCTGTTGCAACTAAAAACATGTCCTGTCTTTAGAACAATCAGCTTTTAACAAACTTGTCTTAAAAAATGTAAAAACAGAGAAATTACTCTCGAGTGGTGCTGTTGAAGTGTGGAGATGCTATATGGTCAGCCTGAATTTTGCGGGCAGACAGAACTTGTTTCTCCCTTACAAAAAAAAAAAAAGGAGAAAAAAAATTCAAATGAAGGTATTTGGAGTTTGGTATTCAACGTAGTGTTTTTCAGATACTGTCTCATTTACATACATAAATGGGGAATGAAGAATAATCTTAGTTTTAAGAAGAAACATCGATGTATCCATAGATAGGTCTGTGAAATTCTTGAGCTATAGTGTTAGAGTAAGAAAACTAACTGTGCCTTTGAACAAAAGTTGCATCTTGGAGAGGTGGTTTCCTTTATTGGTAGAATGTTGCCAAAACATAGAAGATTTGACTTCACTTCATACATGACAGAAATTACACCATTAGCAGCTACAGTTCAGTGCAAAGTTCTATTATACATACTGTGTATAATGGCATGGATCTTTTTTAAAATTTTGCCAGTTCATGAGCAATAATTACTGAAGAATGAGAGATTGATTTCCAGTTTTTGTTGGGACTGGTTTGCTTTCCTCATGAAGTTAGTAAGTGTAAGCAAATTCAGTGTTGCATTGTCTTTCCCAGAGGAAAGTCAAAGCATGGTTCTGTTACAATAGAGGTGATTATAGCTAGCCCTGTTTAAGTTGTCCAAACAGTTTTCTCTTTTCAGCAGTAATAGTTCATAGCAGTATATACAGCTAAATTGGTTGAATAAAAACATGAAAGACAAAAGTAAATGTAAGAATTGCAAAGTCAGTCATCTATGTTGCAGTTAATACTAAGCTATCAGATCGTAGTGTGCTTTAAATGGCTTCTATTTGAGTCACTGAGATGCTTGTACCATTGTTCCCAAGAGGACCTGTGAGAAGCACGGTAATTTATTGAAAGCAGGCTGCTTGAACTAAGAGACTTCTGTTAATAATTATTTAAAGGAAGGCCTGACAAGTATTTCTGGCCTGGAGTTTTCTAACTATTCTCTTTAGAAACTCCTCAGAGGTAGCATTTCTGGAAATTGTACTAAAGGTAAACAGAGATTAATGATATGATTGACTTTATGTATAACCTGTCTTTTGGTGTATTTGCTTTTTAAAGTTAAGCAGACTTGCTGGTTAACACTATAATATTTTGCTGTAGTTAGTACCTAAGACCTTTGGGTAACTTTTCTGAACTCCTGCTTTCCTTTTGTGTAAACGTAAGCAATACAAGAATGAACATAAAATATATTTGAGGAGGTAGTCTTTGTGAATGTGTGTACTGTAAACTAATCATATGCTGTCACACTTTAAAAATATTTTTCAGTTTGTGTATTTATACTTTCAAAATTTATTTTCAAAGTTAAAGTGAATAGTATTTGGCTAAACATTTTTTTTTTTTATTGTCTTGGAACAGTATGTGTACTGGTTTTAAACTTTACAATAAAAAAGTACTTATAATGCCAGCTGACTGCAAGCCTACACAGGCTCCATTATGAGTTGGGAGTTTCGCAGACCGTTTTCCATTTTTTTTTTTTCCTCTGATGTTTAAAGCGATACCAGTTATATACATTTCTTTTAATATTTTCTGTATGAAAAAGAAGTTTCTTACGACATCCCTTAAAGCCAGGGACAGGAGCATCCTTACATCACTACTTTTTTCTGAATTCGTGTTGAAGTCTAGTTTCAGCCAAATGCAAGTAAAGTGATTCAGCATTACTATTTTACGTAGATTGAGTAAAGTGTGGCTGTTAAGTTACGTGATAGGATCACTTAAGTTGGAAGGAACCTCTGGGGAGGTCATGTAGTCTAGCTGTCTTCCAAGTTAAAAGAGATTGCTGAGGACCTTTCCCAGATGAGCACTGACTAAGAGCAGGGGCTCCATCGTCTGTACGTAACGTGTTCTTGTACTTACTCTCCAGTAAGGAGTTTCTCTTACTCTATCTTGTGATAATTTCCTCTTCTTGCTATGCACCTTTGATGAGAGTCTGGCACTGTTATTTCTTGCTGCAGCTGCATCCTTCCTTGACTTCTTTCCTGCAATCTAGACAAACAGGTTCTCTTACATGCTTTTGTGTTTACATGCTGCAGCCCCCTAGCCGTCTTTGTGGCCCCCTGCAGAGTTTCATCCCAGTTTATCTTGGTGCAGGACTTGGGTGTCATTTCATTTTGTCTCTAACCTACCAGACGCCTTTGTTTAATTTATGACTGTAAGACTGTAAACATTCCTTGCTTTTACATTAACACTAGTGAAGTATAAAAGAAACTTAAAAGAAACTAAAAGTTGAGTGGAAAACTCAGAAGGTGCGCTGGGTTCCGGTTGGTGTGGTAATCTGTGTGGCTGGGGCACCAAAATGCTTCACAGCACTCTGCCCTTCAGCAGAATAGTAAGGTGGCGAACTGCACCTGCGCTGAAGCTGCACTGCATCATCTTGCAGACTGCTGACTTGGGGTCTTTAGGACAAGTGCTATTGGTGCTGTGCTTGATTAATACACCTTTGTCCTCTATACCGCATTTATTTCTGCTTAGTGACGTTCCAGCTGTAATAGAAATGTATAGTTTTGGTCACAACTCATTTTTACAGGAGTCTTAATCAGACAGCTAGTGCAGAGCAAGGGACAGGCGTGAAATTTCATGTGCTTGCCCATACATAATAGGCAAAAAAAGCTGTCCTCTGTCTAGATTACGATGACAATAATTTATCAAGACTTTTGATATATACCTTCTGAGCCTAATGAGCTAGAACTCTCCCAGGATGGTAGAGATGTGCATATGTGAGATTGACTGCAATCAGTTTTAGCTGTTTTGGGTCTGGTTTATGAAGGCAGACAAAAGAAGGTACTATAATATCTGTAAAATGGCTTGAAGGGGAGTATTTGTTCCTCCTTACTTCTAGTGGCGACCTACTCTGCTTGTTATTTTTAATGAGGCATCTGTTTCTCAAGTAAATTACTGGAAGCGTTTGACAGCAAAATAGCCTGTTCCATAAAACAGTAATCCTTGACTTTCTGTTCTAAGTTCATTAGGTCCTAAATTAGTGCTTAATTTGGTAAACATTATCTGTTTACATGCTTCTGTGAAATGCAGTTATTTTGAGCAGTATTTTGTTTGTGCAGTGAATTCTGCATTAGGACACAGAGAGTTGAGTGTCTGCTGTCAAAACAGCTATGTCGCTGGTCGGCTTGTCAAACAGTGAAATGCTTTGAAGCCTAGTTGTGCCACTTGGTTTTGACGATGGAGTTATATACCTTTTCTCATTCACAACAGATCTGAGAGCAAGTATTTTATAGAAGAACACAGTAAGGCCTATCATATTCTGCTGTTTGGTATACCAGCAATGTTTTTGACTTTTCAACAACTATGCACTTTCAAACATTTTGTTTAGATTCATAATCTGGAACAGTACAGTTAATTGCTTTGTAACATTTATTAGAACATTGAGTGTTTTCAGATGGTGTGAATTTCTCTGTGGACCTAACTACAGCTATTCTAATCTGTGTCAGCTGAAGACACTAGAAGGTCTTGACTCTCCAAGAACTCATTGCACTAGTAAATAGTTGGGAATTTTTCTTTGTCATTGTTCAGTTAACCTGTGGCAATGCACTTATGATTCTTAAGAAATTAACTTGAAATTTGGTTTCGTGACCAGAAGTGTAATTTTTTTTTTTCATTTTACCTGCAGATTAGAAGTCACATGATTAAAGTTTAATGGTGTGTGTTTGAAGTGTAGACTTCCTCAGTATAATTCGGCAAGTTAATCTATTTTAGTTACTTGGATCTTGATATCGTGTCACAGTATTCTGTCTACAAAGAAAAGGCTGAATTCCCCTCTGACATAGCTCAACTCTATTAACTTAAGTGGATTTATGCCAAAAAATGAGAAAGGACCAGTGAACAGACAAATGAGGATTTTGGTGAGTAACATTTTATTTCTTACTACAGTAAGTACAAATGATCATGCTTGTAAATGTGGAGGTTTAAACTTTAAAAGTTTGATTCTTACTGAGGGAAGAAGTCCAGAAAGGGCTTTCCTAATGGACCGGGAGGAGCTTTAATAATTATACTAAAAATACATGTGGACAAAAGGAAGTCAATACAAACTTCTCAGTCTTTGTATATTAACACACTCTTGCCTTCTTAACTTTAGTGGCAGGTATACTCTAGTTTCAATAAGAACATGCACTGGTTTTGTTCTTGCTAAAATTATTGGGTATTTTTAAACCAAGATTTAATCCTGTAATGACAAACTAAAGCAGAGTGATGTAGAGGGTGTCTGTTAAAGCGTTATGTCGGGTATACAGTGATGAGAAACTGCCCTCCTTACATCCAGATAGTGTTGTTAATCAAATCATTTGGCCTATTATTGTATAATAATATTTTGCTCTGGAATCTGACTGTCACTGGCCTCATAACAGCACTTCAAGAAGCACTACCTGGGCATATCTCATTTACTAGCCTGTTGCCAAAGTGATGAGTACAGGCATGGTTAAGGTACACGTGAAGTGGCATGCCTTAAAATCTTACAGAAATACTGCCTCGTAACTGAAATGCAAGCGGGAGCCCAGAGGCTCTGACTTTAGTCAGTCCTACTGAATATGCTGCTAGTTTTACTCTAAGTAAACCACATTATTTTATCCTCAACCAATCAGACCTGCAATGAAGGATTTGAGTCTTCTGTCTTTAAACAAAAGGGGTTTTTTAGCTTTGGGTTTCACTGAGTGGGATCATGTCCAAGTCACACAGTAAGCTATATTTAATGTAAACAAAAGTAATGCTGCCAAAAGTCTTGTGTTCGACACAGATCAGAGATGAATCGTTTTGGCTTCACAAAAATGGATATAACTGAGTACATTTTAAGCAAGCTAAAAAGGAAAGTAGTTATTTTCTATTTGAAATTTAACAGTCTGTTCTGCAGAACATGTTATGATTTGCCTGCAGTGAAAGAAGTGCACTAAGCATATCCAGTACTTTAAATTAATTCACTTTAAAGCATGATCATTTGAGGTTTATCTGATGCTCTGTGGCAGGACACAGCTGCAACAGAACTGGAGGTACTCTGATGGAGACTCCTGACAATACGCTAGTGGCTTGTAATTTAAACAGAAAAGCTTTTACAATCAGTTTCACAGTTTATTTTGTTTTGATTACAATTAGCAGTTTTCACACTGTTAGATTATTGGGGGACAAGGGGGAGCAGGGAGTTGGTTACTGCTTGTGGCCAAACAAAGGTGATTAAGCTCATGATTAATAGCTTCACTGTGAGCAATTGTTGGCCTTACGCAGAGTTTGGGCTGAAGGCTTGAAGTCTTATTTCTAACATTAATCTAAAATCTTCTGCCTCAGAAGTCAGTAATAAAATTCACATTCATTTAAACAGGATTGGGTTTTTGCTCTGATCTGAGGCTGAATGAGTTACTTTCACATCACTGGTGGATTCTAAACAGACTTTTTTTTTGTCTTCTGGTATTATTTGACATTATTTTCTAATGTGAAATATGTTTGTGATTTCATGTCTGTATTCAGAAAACTTCTTTAAAAATTGTTTTCCTTCTTGAATAAGATGTGTGAGCA
>VWZK01018023.1:348-14741 GCA_013396935.1 Baryphthengus martii
CCTCTTTTCTGAAGGCTTACCTTCTCTTTGGTTTGTAGTTTCCTATAGCTTTTTATGTCCTCTATTCAAAGTTTGGCTTATGTGACTTTTGGAACGGTAAGTTCTTCGACAGTTTGTTGGGTTTTTTTCAGTTCTATATTTGTGTCGGAGCAAGGAAGAGTACTCTTTCCTTTGATGACAAAACCAGACCGTAGTCGTCTTCTGATTTGTCTTACTAGTGTGCCCACGCAGAGTGGCTACTACAGTATTTAAGCCAAATGCTTCAAGTCAGTTTGGCACTTTGTGAAGAAGAGGGGGAATCATCTGACCTGACTGAAAAGACTTCCCATGAAAAAATCTTAAACTGACTATGGAGTAAGCTTTTCAAGTACATCCCTTTAATTGAAATTTGTTGAATAGTCAGTGCTTGATCTCTTGACATTTAGCAAATGTAAGTCCAACAATTGTCCTAAAAGGTGAGATTGAGCCATTGTGAAAATAACTAGATCAGAGTCTAAGCTCAGTGTAGTGGTGTAGTGGAGCACGGACATTATTGAGGGGCTGTTAAGACAGTTTGCCTAAAACAGCGGAATCTTTGATCATGTATTTAAAGGCTTGCTTTCTGGGCAGCTAAGAATGAGAGTGGCTTTGACACGTATCTAGAATTTAGTTCTAGATTTGTATGAGAATAAGAGAACAGTAAAGCCAAATGCTAATGCACTTTGAAAATCTTCTTGCTGCAAAGAAGTATTTACATCCAGATGACCCTATATTAAACTTTTGAAATGCATCAATTTTTAAAATATAACAGATTTCAGTTTACATTCTTATTTTGAAATAGACTTACGGAGTTCATACTACATTGAATTTTCTTTTTTTTTTTTTAATTTCTGAAGTGAATAACACCAATGTGTTTTTACTAGGTGCTTTGGAAGTTCTTGTAGAAATGAAAAAGCAGGGTATACCTTTCAACAAAGAAACCTACCTACTTGCATTTGCAGTGTGCTACAAATTGGTAAGTATTTTCATTTTACAGATTGAAAAAGTATTTGAAATACTTTTTCTATGTCTTCCTTTTTTCTGGATTTAAAAATTTCCATCTGTTCCCAGGTATGATTTCTGATCTAGAAACCCAGTAGTTCCTGAGACTTATGTTTTCTTCTACTTCTGGCCTTACCTATGTTTTCAATAGAGAATCTGGCCCATCACTACTTGTTTAGCAAATTGAAAAAAAAAACAGAAGGAAAATTATTCTAAACTGTCATCCTATTGTTTTAACATCCACAATGAATTTGTGATGGTGTTTGTTTTCATTAGGATAAAATACTATGAATACAGGAATAAGCTGTAGTAACCCCATATGCACAGAGAGGATTAGGTGGAGCTCTTTCAAAAGCTTAATCTGTTGATTCAGCTGTTACTGGTAGGAGGGGAATCCATGAAGCTCGAAAGTGTTTTCAGAAAAATCTTCAGGGGAGGTATCTTCAAGATGCATTACTTGAATACTGGAACTAATGATGCTAGTACCATTAAGAATGGTGCTGGATTTCTTACCAGTTTAATTCTCAGTTTCTTTCGAATAACCATGTGAGAGACCAGTGCAGAAATACGTACAAGGCTTAAAGCTCAGATTACTGCTAGTGGATAAACAAAGGAATTAATGTTTAATCTTTGTACAGAAGTGTTTTACAGGTCAATTCTAAAAAACTTACGGAATCTTTTAAATCATTGTAAGGCACTGCTGTCCTCTAGGGTAACGAATGGTCCTGCTTTTAGTGGAGGACAGGGTTGTATGCCTTCTGATAACAACAAAATATTTATGTAATAATAATCAGTATTTTGGCAGTCAGAACGTTTCTAAATTTTCGAAGAACGTGTTTTAAACCACAGGTTTCTCATGTGTTTTGAAAGGTATTTTCACAGCTGTGCAGGCCATTCAGCAGTGGTGTGGAAAAGCATCCCTTAAACACCAAAAAAATGACCCTGTCCTTTAAATTATGGCCGGTATTTTACAGGAATGACGTATCGATAGAACAGAAATCAACACCAAATGCTAGGAAGGAATATGAAGGCTTTTATACATATTGGTGCCACCAGTTGTTACAAACCCTTCTTCCTGCCAGCTTTTGAGTTTGAAAGGCATTATTTTGTTTAGTGTCCGGTCAGCTCTACTCATAATTTACAGTGTGAGGAGCATTGTTTTTGAGAGTTTGTTGCTTTTTATGATAGACTTCTATTGAAAATAGTCCCAGCAATAATGGAAGCTTTCTGTGGTGGAAAACAGACAAATATCTAAGATATCAGAATATATAATTTAGAAATATCTTGTGATACTTAATCCATAAGAGAGAGTTCAATGTTCAAATTTGCACGTAAGCAGATTTCTGTAGTGTAATGGTGCTGAGTAGTTCAATGCTTAGAAAACACTGAATATCTATCTAATGTAGCTTTTAAAATATATTAAAGATGAAAAGTTAGCTTTCTTCCTGATTTAGGAATGATTGGAAAGTTGTTTTATCTCTGATAGAAGCCAACAGTTAGGGCAATGCTTAGTTGTTAAAATAATGGAAGTAATTTTAACCCTCTTCTGAACTCTGTAGCTATGAGTATCATATTCTAATCTTGCGTTTCTCAAGAAGTGCTGCACAGAATCTGGTTGGTTGGGTTCAGATCTGGATTGCTTTGATGATCTTACAGTATGTTGACTTCTGAATGCCTTCTGAATATGATTGCAATTGCCTGCAGTCCTTTCAGATCACAAAAATAAGTGCAGCTTAGGTTTGAAATTTCTCTGCAGGACAACCTGGAGTCTTGCAAAATCTCTGCAAAACTGCTTGAAGAAGCACAGCTGAAAGGTGATCCATTACCGCTGCGAGCATTCTGCTTTGCTGTTGCAACTGCTCTGAAGCAGGTACAGTACTTTTTTTTTTAATTTGTGCCTGAATCTCTGTAATTTTATTCTAGTACGATAGTCAGTGAAAGGAAGCTAACACAGAGGAAGCATTAATTAATCTGTGTAATAACTTCAAGTGCTAGAACTTACAGCCCCCTGAAAGAGTAAGGTTACAGACAACTTCCACATAAAGTGACTGTGGAAATTATGAAATCTAAACAATATGTCTTAAGTCTAATGCATAGGTATTTTGTGTTTGTGACAGTGCCATATAGAGTATTTTTGGCATATGAAAGAGTTGGGCCATCAAGTTAGATGTAACCATGGACCCAGCTCTGCAGATACTGCTATTTAACAATGGTTTCCTTTAAACAGAATTAAAATGGTAATTTTAAATATTTGCACAATGATGTCTTTAAAATTTTTGTTTTGGGAGGCAAACGCAAAGGCTGTGTTGTATATTGAACTACTGCCAGAAAGATGGTCTGTCTTTCTCCATAGCATATTTCTTCAGGGGGAGGTTTTCATATACCTCATGTGCCTAAGTGCTAATATGAAGAGGCTCTGAAGCAGTGCAGGGGGAAAGACTGAGCGGAATAATAACAACTAGAAATTCTGAAGTCTAGGATTTCCTCTGCCATTAATTTGTGTATACAGCGTGATAAAATTCTGAACCTTCTCTGTTTCATGTCTGAACAGAGGTTGCAAGCAATGCAAGAGATAGTAATTTGGTGTTCACAGATTTGTATGAATTAAGTAGAAGTGTTGAAATTTTCCAATGCACTCTGGTCTTTTTTGTGCTATGTGAACAGAGGCACTGAGTGATAGCATCATTAATTTATTCGTTTGCATGATGGTATGACATAACTTCTCACTAGCACCGAGATTAAAAATCAGAATCTCTGTTTCTAGAACAACATGAAATATCCTTGGTGATGTTGCTTTATGGAAAAATCAGTTAAAATTCTTGTTTTGCAAACAGAATACTGCTCCGCATCACGCTTAGCTTTTCCTTATGCCGCATGAACTTTGACAGTACATCTTGCCGTAAGATGTTTCTTGATTCCAAGTAATAGTGGCTGGTCTAGTAAATGTCAGTGTAACATTTACTGTCTATACAAATCAGCTGATGTCATAGATACAGTACTGTAAATGTGTATGTCCAAAAGGTTAAAAGTGCTGTTCAGGATAAATATCCAAATTAACATATGTTGCACTTCTTTTAAGTACTCTGACTTTTGCCAAACTGAGCATGTGTGTAGATCTTTTATCTTTGAGGTGCTGACATTCTCGATGTTGTTTACATGCTTCCTTTCCCTGCTGACCCGATACGGGAAATACTGTGATGTGCTAAAGAGCCAGATGACATGGGAGCTCCAGTGTGGGGTGTTCCTTTCACAGGCTGGATGCTATTTGGAGCCTATGGATCTTGGTGGAGGGGTTGTAGATGCTCTTTGTAATTCATTGAAAAGTTGTCAAAGACAACAAGAAAGAAAAGTTGGTTTTCTTGAACTTTTGTTGTAAAAGCGTGTAACACATGTTTAACTGTATTTTTTAATTATTTATAATTCCTTCCTAGAATGATATAGCACAAGCCAAATTTTATTGTTCCCAGATAATGAAATCAGAGAACAAACTATACCATAATCTTAAGGTAAGTATGCTTGCTTTTTATTAGTCTTGCAGAGGAGTATGTTATACTGGACTGTAAACTCCTGTGTGCAAAGTATGAGAAGACCAGCTTCTTAGTAGCCCTGGCATGTATCAGTACCATTGCTGAGTTTGTTTCTGAGCTAATGGACAGTTTCTGTCAGTTGAATGAGTTACATTCTGAATTGCTGACACCCTCGCCTCATTTCTTAAAATCGCTTCCTACCGTAGTTGGGAATGGAAACTCATATATCTGAGAGTATAGACCTATGAACAATTTCTCATTATAACATTGGGATTTTTTGCTTGCTTGCTACAAGAGATTTTAAAACACAGCTCCAAGTAAATGCCTTCCTTAAGCTGTGCTCTGCCCACTTGAGGCTTTCTTTAGCCATATGAACCTTAATCACGTGTGTACATACAAGAATTTTTTTTCTTTAATTGCATGGTCTGCAACCTGAGAGAAAGTTTACTGCATGTGCCCTGCAAGTGACTTTTCTACGTTATGAAAAAAAACACTTTATTGAAGGACAACTTAATGCAGCTCCATCAGAGGAGCTTTGCCTCCAGGCTTAGCCTTCCTTTCCAGGTCCTAGCTGTGAAAAAAATTCAGACCTCTGTGGGAATTGATCATTCCCTCTGCTTTCTTAATGATTTATGGATTCTTATCAGTGCAGCATCTAGAAATGTATTTTGTCCTGCTTTGCTTCACACTTCTTAAAAAAAATTTTCATTCTGATGCTAAGTACTATTTGTGTGATGTGGTTTTACCTTATTTTTAAGGTTCTTGTCCAGCTTAGATCTGGTTCTCTGGAAGAAGTAATAAAGACATTAGAGGCAGCAGTGGAAGTAGATACTCCTCCCTTTGTGAAAAAAATTGAGTTTTCTGAGGAGGTGGTAAGTAAACAATAATGAGAGGAGGTCTGTGGTGCTCGACTGAGCCATGACAAACAGTGGTTCAGCTACAGATCTTCAGATGCCTGAGTTTACCCTGCTACGGTTGTTTGAGTTCTGATGTGTTCAGATTTCAAAGCAGCTGACTGGCTTTGTCTACTGTTGGAGAAAGCATTTAGCTGTCCACTTTTCTTTTACGCTGCTCTTAGGTGCTCAAATTTCATCTGAACGTAGATGAAGCATTCCCTAATGGCATTAAATAATTTAATCTCTTGCCTTCTATGGTATTTTCATTTGATGTAAAAATGAGAGTAAAGCTCTGATAACAGTAATATTGTGAAGTTGGTAGTATTTGCAAAGACCTGTGATGCTGTACAGGGAATTGTGATATGGAAAATAATAGCTTTTGCTAATTTATTGTATTTTACTATAAAAATAGCTTTTGCAGTATTGATCACCAAGAGGGCTTCCTTCAGCTGACAAATGTGCCCTTATCAGCTTGGAACTGTTACTGCTTTTCCTGAAACTTACTAGTGTATTCATTTCGAATGTGTCTATGGACTGTGCTTATAATTAAATACTTAGCCTTTCACTGCTGCCTATTAAACAAAATGAGTAACTGGTACATAAAATAACTAATACTAGATAGAAGGGGGGGCATACCTTTCAAAACATAGCTCATATCTGTTAACTGCTGTGTTGAAAAGAATTTTCTAAAAGCAGCGGTTTTCAAAAATAAGTAAATTCATTGCAATAAATGTTGCACGTCATTGTTGTATTTTGATTTTTTTTTGGCAAAATAGCCACAGTCCCTAAGAAGATTAAGCATCAGTCATAACTAATTTCTTCCACATAAGTTTTTTGATGAATAACAATTTTTAAGAGATATACTTATACTTGAGCTCATACTCAGTGTATGGCACAGAATGTCTCGGTGTTCTATAGTCTGACGTCTATTGATTTGTACTGTACAAAATTATGTATCACATTTAGTGTGATGCGTAATAATAATTAGAATTTTGCTGATCTGGCAAGTAGATTCCAGGAAGCAATTAACGTTTCTTGGGTTTAAATAGGAAATAATTGTGTTAGTCTGTACTAGGTATATACAAATCTGAGGAAGTTTTAAATCTAATCAGCTCTCTCTAATATAGGCATCCACCATTGTCTGGTGATGTATAATGTGTGCTGTGTAAAATCCTCTTCTCATGAGACATTGTGTTAGCCACATACTTCATGTTGTGTGCTTTCATTTTGAGCGGCTGCTTGTCTTCAATATGGTGATTGAATGAGATCTTCACTTGCTGAACTGTATCAGTCTATTATTTTCTCCTCCTTAGCTGGCTACAGTCAAGGAAAAGATGGAAGAAAACCCAAACCTTTCTGCCAAATTGGGAGGTATTTATATGAAACTACAAGCATCAGGACGGATAACCATGAGCACGCTAGAAGACATGCTTTTCCAGATTCCTAGTTCAAAGAAGACCCCTGCAAAGCTTTTAAATCAGAAGCAATTGGTGTATCAGGCTGCTAAACCCCTTCGGTCAAATCTATTGTTGGAATAGTTCAATATTTGATGGCAAACTCAACTCCTATTAACATCTCTTAGAAGCTGGGTTCAAATAAAATGTCTTCTTCCCTCCCCCAGAGTGAGTAGCTGTTAAATGGTTTATGTGAAGCTGCATTTTAAATACAGATCATGTAGCCTCCACATTACAATTTTCATGCTAAAATCAAACCATGATGGTGAGTATTTGTGTGTTGTACAGAAATGGGTTGATAGAATGGTTTGAAGTTTTTCCCTGGGCATGAAATCAGGATTTTCCTGTGCTACATGTCCAGATGGAACAAAACAGCACGTGTATCTGACCTGACTTCTGTGATTCATGAGGAGAAAATTCATCTTATCAGATGTAATGTTCTAACTGAAAGGGCAGATGCAGTCCATACTCTAGATAAAGAGTATGGAAGCACTTTAACTGTTAATTCAAATCCTGTATGCCTAAAAAGAATCATAGAATCATCAAATCATTTTGATTGGAAGAGACCTTTAAGATCATTAAGTCCAACCATTGCAATCAGAGGAAAGCAAACACCTTTTCCTTCAGAAGCAATAGGTTTTTTGTTTTTTTTCTTTACCAATGGGATCATGGAAAGGCTCTGGAAGGTGGCATGGTAACCAACTGTTTGTTTTCTCACTTGAAGGAGATTCCTGAACAAAAGTCAGAGAGTCTCAGAGTGAGTGGCCGTACGTATCCCTGCCTTGATAATGTCTGATATTAAGCCTCCCAGGATAAGCAGATCTTGATAGAAATTTACAAGTAGGTCCTAACAAGTTTCTAAGAGCAAGTACGATCACTTTTCTAGAATAAAATTGCATATTGTCTGCATAATGCATTTATACATAGCGCAAGCAATCATGAAAAAGGTACAAAGAAGCTTTATATTGACACAGCTTTAATGGCTTCTAGCAAATGTGCTTGGTTCTAGTCATAAAAAACTGTAACTATGAGTACTAAAAACTGTAGCTATGAGTACTGTATACCCCAAAATCTTTTCTCATTCACTTACACAGTAAGTTCCACCTCAACATGGAGAAAAACTTCTTTACTGTAAGGGTGACAGCCCTAGAACAGAGAGGTTGCGAAGTCTCCTTCTCTAGAGACTTTAAAAACCCGCCTGGATATGTTCCTGTGTGGCCTGCCCTAGGTGATCCTTCTCTGGCAGGTGGATTGGACTTGAAGATCTCCAGAGTTCTCTTCCAACACCTACTATTCTATGATTCCATATTTTAATAGACAATAGAAGATAGTTTGAACATTTAAGCTGTTTCATAGCAAATATGTAAGGTCAATTCTGTTTACTTTCCTTATTTGGTACTTCAAAATGTCTATTAATTGCAAGAAGTTGGTCCATCCTAGGACTAAGAGCATGTTTGTTTATTTTTATCTGAATCAGTTTGGTTGCTGACTGAGGCTGTACCCTACCAAATTCAATTACAACTGTCAATATAGCTGATGTTTTCCATTCATTCTCTTGACTACTTGTTTTCTTGATGCTGATTTACTCAAGCTAATATTAAGCCAATAACTTGTTCAGAAGAAATACTTTCTTTGTCTTGAGGGAGAAGGGGGATGCCCTTAAAAAGCTAACAATACTTCAGTAGAAAAATAAAGCAGGGACTCAAGAAGGATCAAACAGTAGGTTCAAAGAAATGGATACAAAATTCAGACAGTTAAACATTAGAATATTGAAAGTTGCTCTGGAATTGTTGTAGAGGGCTGGTAACATCCTCGCTTAGGAAAAATGGTAGGAGAGAAGAGCAACTTCTAATATTTATGCAGCTGATTACAAACAAAGTGATTGTTTTCATACCAGCTGTACAAAAACTTGTTAATTGGGAGGTTTGGATTTGAATGTGTGTTCATATATTTACCCTTTGGTGTATCAAGGACCTGAGCACACTGGCTTTTGTGCAGAACAGTCATCAGCCATATGCTTAGTTTAGTTTGATTAAGCGTGGTTGGCTTCTGATTTTCTGGTGCCCAGAATCAAGAAACCAAATTTGACTAAAGTTAAGCAAGTGCTGAAGGGCTCTGATGGGTCAAAGGGGCTGAAATGTCAGGGGCTGTGTTACTAGAGAACATTTCTTGGAGACAGCCTCAGAGAACAGGATGCGCACTATATTGTTGCAGCCAGTGCAATAATTATACTTTGCTTATATGGAGTTTTAATCAAAGATGAACCTTGAAATTAAAAAGAAGCCAACATTGTAAAATTCAATTAACAGATTTTTATTTTATTTTTTTTTGTGAAAAATCTGGAAAAAACAAGGCATTTGCATGTCAAAGTAAATTGCTGTGTGTTTTTCTAGGTTTCACTGCAAGAGATTTCTGTAGGAAATGCTGCTTAAAGCTTTGCATAGTAAGTAGCTCTGCCAAAGATCCAAGGGCTCTTTTGTGTACTGTTTTGTGGGAAAAGATTGTTGTTTATCATATTCGAATGTTCTTCCTGCGAAGCAGTTTTGTGCATGTCATTGCACTCCGGCATCTTTTTGGAATAGTGATCCAGGAGAGCAGCAGGTGGCGTTTCTTGATCACGCTTTCCTACTGACGTGATTTCCAGCAATAGCATCTACCCGCAGTGTCAGTTATGCAAAGGCAGGACGAAACAGTTTGCCCTATGTTTAATGCATGCCATCTTAAAATGGAAAATCTAGGCATTATCCAGCAGCCTCAAATGAGGCTTGATGGTGGGTGTACACCACAAGCCTATAGAATTACGGCATTTAATTTGAAACTTACTTCATTTACTGAAACAGCTCGTATTTGCCAATGATCACAATGCAGCTTTTAAAATGTTCTCTGGAAATACTAATCAATGACCTAGGAGACAGGCTGCTGCTGTCAATTATAGCACACCACTGACAGTTATGAAGGCTTACTTTGCTATACCTTTAAGATAAAGTTGAGCACCTTTTCCAGCTTGAATTGTAAAAGCATTGCTTTTTACATTCACGTGTGATCTGGGTTGTGTGCAGTCTCCAAAGGACCGATACTCATCTGCTATAGATGCTTCTGCTTTCCTCCATGGGTTAATATCTCTTTCATATTCCTTTCCACAAGCATACTGAGTCTTAGTAAGGAAGGATCACTTCCTCTGTGCGGCTCCCAAGTTAATTTTCTGCTTCAAAACAATAAAAATGAAGGTGAAAGGCTTAATCATTGTAGGGGAGCTCGGGAATACTTCCAGGCCTCAAAAAGAGTATAATGAACCTTCTACACAAGTGTAAATAACTTTTGAAACAAAGATTTGTTAGAACTTTACAGCACTATTGAGACCTATGGTATAGAACTATTCAACTTTGGGTTTGCTTCTGTTTTGGTTTGGTTTTTTTTGGTAAGGGTTGTTTCAGATTGCATCCTTCTAAAATTACTAAATAAGCAAAGACTTTGTTTCTTTGTTTTAAAGCTACATCTGCTGTGCCTGCTTACAGGGCTTTGTGCTGCCACATACTCCTTACCGAGTTTATTAAAAGTAGATGTTGTTCATACACCTCCTGCCTCCTCACTTGTTTTTTTTTCTCCTATTGCTTACAGAGTTTTGAACTTAGCAAATGTCTAACTGTGTGCTTTCCTTCCAGGCTACTTTTTCAGTCACCTTTTTTTCACCTGATTGATAAATTTAAGCAGTGAGAGAGACTAGGAAGGCTTAAAACTGTTACTGGTACTGGCCCCATGTTTTGTTAGATGAAATACAGTGCTACTTCCATATCTATATTTGCTTGTGCTGTTGGAGATAGTTAACCTAAGACTTCTGGGATCTTTTGGGGTGTCTTTGCTCTGTCCAGATCTCCTGATAATTACAGCAGCGCATGCAGTGAACACTGAGATGGTCTGACTTTGCCTTCCCAAGTATAGATGCTGGTTTTCGCAACTAGTGCTGCTTTAACCGTAACTTTTGTATACTGTCGGGTAAGGTTAGGTCAGGTCCCAAGTCCCTGTGCAAGAAGCAACTCAAAATAAATGCAAGAGCACTGATATCAGATGGAAATTGAGTTAGGAACCATCTGTGCAGATCAGACATATGGGATCAGAGTCAGCTGAGCCTGGACCTGGTGTCCACATGAAGGGTAAAAGTGATATGTTAGTTATAGGAGACTCCCTCCTATGGAGATGAAGGCAGCAATCTGACAACCAGTCTGGATATTGTGGAAGTGCTACCCAGGCTTATTTATCTTTGAACTATGACGGCTTGCTCACCTTTGGTGTGGGCACCAGTGATGTTGCAGGGAGTAACCTGGAATGCATTAAGGGTGGCTACAGAGCATGGGGGTGAGGGTAAAGGGCAAGAAGGGGTAAATGGTGTCTCCTCAATCCTATCAGTGAGAAAAGGAAAGACTTAAGCAGAAGTGAACTCATTCAGGGTGTCACGGGTTGGCTGCATAACAGGTGTTGCAGGCAAGGCTTTGGCTCCTGTGACTCTAGACATAGCAAGGGCTGCTGAGCTACGATGGGCTGTGCTTGACAAAGGTAGCAAGGGTGTCTTTGCTAACAAGGCTAATTAGCCCTAACCTGCTGAGGAGGGCTTTACATGAGATATTCTGGGGAGGGTTACCTTTAACCTGGAGAGAACCGAGGGCACAAGAAACGGAACTGATGCACCTGGGAGACAGCATGACAGAGGAGGCTCTCACACTTCCCCTGTAAAAGCAGCACAGCTTTGGACCCATCTCAAATGCCTGTACACAAATCCACGTAGCATAATGAGCAAGCAGGAGGACAATCTATGCACAGCTGCAGAGCTAAGACCTCATTAGGATCATGGTGATGCGGTGGGATAGCTCTCATAACGCGAATATTGCAATGGAGCAATGTAGGAAAGTCAGGCGTAAGCAGGAATGGCAGAGAGGTTGACCTCTGGGTAAAGGCGTCATATTCATGGAGCTTGAGCTGCTCCTTTGCTATCTAGAGCACAGCAGTGCAAATTTCCAAATCATATGGCAATTCTGTGCTGCGCAAATAGACAAGATGATAGTTCATCTGACTATTCCACCCTTCAAACTGGAAATCACCAGATTTAGCTAGGCATGATATAATACAACAAGGTGGCCTTGGGTATCCAATAGCAGTGATCTGATAGACATCCTGAATAGGCGTGAATAGTATTTTCACCATTTCTTTATAGAGCTTGTGTTATGTGGTCAAACATTAGTCTCGTGAGGTGGTAAACATCTCTAAAATTAAATGTCAAAAATTATTTGGGGGTAGATTTGAAATGACTTCAAAAACACTTTTAGATACTTTCACCTACAGTGGAACTGTAACACATTTTACTTGGTTTTCACCTATTTTCTGATTCCTATGGTAAAATCTGAGATCAAAAGAGAGAAGATCAACATCATGCTGCTAGCTGGATTGTTATTCACTGAACTGGTGTCCTCAGCCCCTGATTCAAATATTCAATTGCTAGATTCTCCTTTTAGACCTGGAGTCACTGCTACTTCTCTGATTTGTTTGAATATGACATACCTCCTGGTATTTTGGCTTGAGAAGCTGGTACAAAGTTTTCACAGACAGCTTGTATGCATAGGTTTTTCAAGTCACGTATTATCAGCCTTTATTTATAGTCTTCTGCAACTTCACAGTTTGCCAGGATAAAAGAAAATGTACATCTGAAATAAGCTATGCTTTGCTATATCAGTAAGATGAGGACATTATATATATATATACACAATTTAAGGGGACATCTCATTTTCACATAAAAGGCACATAATTATGTGGACTAACACCATGTTACCACCAATCTACTCTAATTTTCTTACCAAATAGCCACAGCTCTATGTGCCTGCTTCAAGAATGAGGCAGAAATAAAAAATGCACTCTTTTTTGTCAGATAAAAAGCTTTGCCTTAGTTGATAAGTATCCTTAGACAGGCAATATGACTCTGAAGTAGCTGGGGCTTTTTTTTTTCCTGGATTCCCAAGGGGAATGGGTGCTTGCAGCGACCTGCCCCTGTATCCACTCCAGCCCCTACTCCAAAAAAAACCAAAACCAAAAACCTCTTAGTTCACATTAAATATGTTTGTTTCCAGGCTTTGTACTGCAGATAGATTGTAAAATGTGCTTTTTATGTCCAATTTCCTAAGTCCTGAGCTAGTCCTTGCTTTCAATTTCTGCACAGTTAAGGGAAGTTTGTGGGGTCTCAGTCCCACTGAACATTGTGAAGTGCTTGTAAAGAAATTAGGACGTCAGCCATATCGAGTACAGACTGCAACATGAAAATAAAATTGAAAATTAGACACCTCCAGTCTTGCCTGTGCCAGGTAATTCAGGCTAGCTACCATACAAGAAATTATCATATCTGCTTTAGGAACAGGAAATGTCTTGCAGCAGAAGACTTGGCAGCAACAATCTTGATGGAAACTTTTAGAAAAGAATAATGGAAAATATAACTTAATAGCAACGCTTGGAACAGCTGAAAGTGTGAATTCCCGGGTCACAACTACCTCGTAATTGCTCCATCTGTAACTACGTACAAGTATTGTAGCACTTCTTTCAGCTTTGTGGCAGTATATATAGACCTTCCTCTGGGTGATAGGATTTTAATGATTAATTTTTTACTGCTGGTTTAACCACTAGAAACAGTGGTCCTGCATTCCTTTCAGGTATCATGTTCTGCAGAACTGGAGCTAGAGAGTCCAACATAACTTCTTAGAATAGGAAAGGGAACCACTTCACAAATTCACTTTACCTAATTTTAAAAATCGTAAGTGTATGGTTAAACATTAGCAAAATAGAGAAACTTCTGATCCTCCTTCTCTATAATACCATTACTTGGGGAGGGGTAAAGGGAAGGGAGGAAAAAAAAGGAGAAATAAAAAGCAGAGACATTGTTGAGAACCTCTTCTTTATGTCTGAAACTTTATCAGTTCTCACATCAGAATGACAGAAAAAGAGAACTGTGATGCAGAAAGGATGATACATCCACAAAATTGCCCTAGTGGTTAAGTACTTTCAGGGGGAATTCAGACCACAGAATCTGCTCTACTGCACTTTTACTACCCTTTAGAAGAGTTTGAGATATGTAAGCATCGGCAAACAAAAGCTTTGAAAAATGCTTCACAAAACACAAAAAAAACCCCAACAAACAGGTATGCTTCATTTTAGACAAGAACCAGTAGTGACTGTTGCCATCTGTCATGAATGGAGTTATACACTTCACACACAAGAGAGAAATAACAGTACATTTGTTGATATAAATGGCATTTCAACAAAGTATGAAACAGGAAATGAGACTTTAAGAAAAATACATTTGATAGTGAGATACACCTGACTATTTACTACATAGAGGACAAGGTGAAAACAGTGGTTTATCTTGAGAGATTATGTACACAATTAAACTTGCTTATAAACTTAATAAAGATTCAAAGTGTAATGTGCTATGTGTATATATCACTTACCAAGGATCTGTTGTG
>VWZK01018027.1:5329-22640 GCA_013396935.1 Baryphthengus martii
CCAATAAAACTGCGGATTCCGGGGCGGGAGGGACCAAAGCTCCGCGCCCGCGGCAGAGGGCGGGGGCTGGGGGTGGTTTATCTGTACTGGTAGCTCATGCTGTGGTCGTTTCTGCCATAGCCGCCTTGGGACGCTTGGTAGGAGCTGGGGGGGCCACTGTAGTTTTGGCCTGAACCGGGGGAGTTGTAGTTGGACTGGGAGGAATATCCACCTGTGGAGGGGGAGAAGCAGTGTTACCGCGGCGGGGAAGAAAAGAAAAAAAAAAAAAAAGGGTTTTAAAGCAAAACTGGAGCTTTTACTCCGAGAACGTGGAAAAATATCCCGGGCAGCGCCGTATACTGACCTTGCTTACCTTGGTAGGAGGAGCCGCCGCCCCCCGAGCCGCCCCCGTAGCCCCCGTGCGAGGTGTTGTAGGAGGCGCCTCCCGAGTAGTTGTTGCCGCCGCCGCCGCGGCCGCTGTTGCCGCCGTAACCTGGAAGGAGGGAGAGCGTGGTGAGCGAAGCGTCGTGGCCAGGGCTGGGCTTCCCGGTTCAAGAGGGACAAGGAATATACTGGAGACACACCAGCGGAGGCTCCGGAGATGCCGAGGGGCCTGGGGCACCTCTCTGGGGGGCGCTGGAGCTGCTCAGCCTGGAGAGAAGACTGAGCAGGGACATTCCCAAGGCTCCCCAATATCCAAAGGGCACCACGAACCCTCGTCCCTCAGCACCGCAGCTCCAGGGCTTGGNAAAAACAAAAGAAAAAAAAAATCCTATTTAGACAAAAGTCGTAATGGGAACTAACGAACCATTAAATACAGCGATGCCCAAAATACAGCTAAGGATGGAATTACTCAACCATTAGTGACCGGTATCACAAAGAGCACTGCAACATGGAAACTGGGGGGGGAGGGGGGGTAAGGGGGGGATTTTAACGTGTTTACCAATAAAACTGCGGANCCAGCGGAGGCTCCGGAGATGCCGAGGGGCCTGGGGCACCTCTCTGGGGGGCGCTGGAGCTGCTCAGCCTGGAGAGAAGACTGAGCAGGGACATTCCCAAGGCTCCCCAATATCCAAAGGGCACCACGAACCCTCGTCCCTCAGCACCGCAGCTCCAGGGCTTGGAAACCCCTCCAGGGGTGGGGAGTCCCCTCTGTCCCGGGCAGCCCGGGCCAGGGTCTCTCCACCCTCGGCGTGAAGGATTCCTCCCTAAGACCCGATCGAAACCCACCCTCCGAGTTTAAAGCCCTCGTCCCAACACAACAGCCCTGCTAAAAGTCGCTCCTCGGCGCGGGACCGCGTGCCGACGGCGTATTTCCCAAAGTTCCCCGTTTTCCGCCCCGGATAAGCCGCGTGGCACTCACTGAATTTGCTCTCGTAGTTGTAGTCAGAGCCGCCGCCGCCGGGCGAGTTGTAGGAGTTGGAGTAGGAGGAGTAGTTGCCCTGGCCGTGGTTGTAGCCCTTCTGCTTGCCCTGAGGCGGCCCGTAGTTGCCGTACTGGTTCTGGTTGTAGGACTGTTGCTGCTGGCCCTGGTGGGACTGGTAGCCCGAACCGTAGGAGGGCTTCTGCTGCCCCCCGTGCTGCTGCTTCTTCCCGCCGTGCTTGGGAGGCACCGGCGAGTTGTAGTTGTCGCCGCCCTGGTAGTAGGAGCCGTAGCCAGAGGAACCGCCGCCGCCTCCGCCGCCACCGCCCGAGTTGGAGTGGCCGCCGTTGCTGTAGAACTGGCCTGAGCAGAGAGAAGGGCGTCAGCGGCCGTGCTTTCGGGGGGCGGGTGAGATTTCAGAGGTCGAGGCCGGTAACAGGGGGGAGGTTCCGCCCCGGCACACGCCGGCTTGGGTCGCAGCTCGGCAAAGACCTCAAGGAATTCCACGTGAGGTCAAAAGGCGAAACCTCGCTTAACAGGGAACTAACACGTCGGCATCACAGCCCCGGCAGCTCGAGATCCCAGAGAACAACACCCGGACGGCTGCCCAGAGCCCGAGTCCCAGCTTCCCTCACAGCTGTAACCCCAACTTCTCCCACCACTCTAGCCCCAGGCTCCCCCACCGCTCTAACCCCGGCATGACCCCGAGGCCCAGGACAAAGCCGAGGTCCGTTACAATTCACGGTCACGGCTCCGATGCGCCGCGAAGGTTTAAATTCTGGTGCTCAAACGTTTGAGACGAGTCGGCTGGGGCCGGGTCCCCGCGGCCGGCAGACGCGGCAACGAGGGACGATCGGAATCCAGAGGGGTGGGAGGCAGACACAGCGAGCAGCAGCAGCCACCCAACGGAAAGGAAGACGCACGGGCGCGACGCGTCCCCTTCGCCTCGGAATCCAAGGTCACCGAAAACCTCAGAGGGAGCAGACCGCTCCCAAGAGCCGGGGCGGGAGAAGGACGCTCGTCGGGGTTCGGTTTTACCCATCAAGAGGACTACGGTCAAGTCCTCCCTTGACGATCGCCAAGCTCAGGTTGGACTTTGGGGAGTTCGGCACGCTGGGCTCGCGGGAGAAGCGTCAGGCCCATCCCATTCGGAACCAAACCGATTTTCAAGGAATTAAAGCCACGAGGATCCAACTAAAACCCTGCAGTGGGGCCCACGGGGCCGCGTGCGGAGCTGCGCCTCGGAAGGAGGGGCGGATGTTTGGACGGTTCCATCGATCTGCTTCCTCCGCACAGGTTTTTTTTCCTCATTCCGGAGGTCACGGTTGGGTTGTTGCAGAAGCGAGGTTCTCTCATCGGTTTACCACGGCTGCAGGTAAATACTTCTCTGCCGAGCGAATTCACCACCTCGCTCCATCTCCGGTGTCACCGGCTGGGGCCGATCCAACCACCAACGCCGGATGTTGGGCTCTCCCAGTGGAATTTCCATTTTATAGCAACGCTTCATATTGAACTATGAAGTTTTAACGCTGTTTGAGATCAGAGTGACATCAGAGCTACGCTGGCGTTGACACCGGTTGACATTTTTTGACTTTGCCCAAATGAAAGCGAAGGAATAAAAACCACCCAGCGCACAAGTCGCTACGTGAACCCTTAAAAAAGAGCAGTTTTCAGGACAGGATCTCCTCCCTCCTATAAAAAAAGACCATAATCTCAAACTATCTCTTTCTAAAAAGAAACAGGGCATTCGTTACTATCTCTATTATCGCTGTCAAGCATCCGTTAAAAACTTCGGAGTTGTTTTGTGTTTCTCCTTGAACCTGGTGCTTCGTAGGCCGGAGGTTTTTCCGTTGGCTCCGTTTCGGTTTCGCCGTTTTGTCGCCGAATTAACCCAAACGTCGTCCAGCCTCAAGTGGAAGGAGCTGCAGGTTTTGCGGCCAAAACCAGAGACAACGCAAAACACAGCTCCAAAAAACCCCCAGATACCACGGGAAGGACAAAGGACCGAACGCTCGCAACTCGGAGACCCGGGTCTCGACCGGCCAAATGGCGACATCCCCCAGATTCCCCCAGATTCCGGTGAAGTTTAACTCTCCAGGCGACTGAGCACTTCTAGGGTGTTTTCCAAGGCGGGTGCTGGTGCCGGTTAAGGCCTTTTACGGCCCAGAAAAGCCCGTTCTGGGGTTACTGATGGAATCCAAGTGCTTTCGGAGTTACCAACAGGTTTGCACCAGCCCCCGGTGCCCGGGTTTTATTGTCGCGGGGTCGGAATCGCAACCGCACGACACGAGTGACCGGCCACGAGGTCACAGCCCTCAGCGTTCTACATCCACCAGCGTGTTACAAAGGGTTCCAGCGCCCACACCACTCCACGGACAACGCTCCGCACGCTCAAAACGCCGGGCTGGACTACGTCGGAACAGTCTTCCCGGTACCGACAGGCGGGGACCCAGTTTGCTGGGATTTTTATTCAAAGGCTCAAATTTTGTACAAAACCTGCTGTAAATTAAGACAACGGTAGGCTTTAAAACACTTCAGTTTCTTAAAAATCAAGTAATGCTTTCCATAAAAAGCAAAAAACAGGCGGTTTTTTTTCGCCTTTACGCCGAACGGAGCTGGCTTGGAAATTTGTGCGAGGGGCACAAAAAAACCCGCGTTCCTGGGAAACGGGTTCCCCCTGCTGTGGACATCGACAGGATCAAGTTCAAAGGCAAATCACGATAAAAACTGTCTGAGGTTGTGCAGGGCAAGAGTTTCAGACAAGCTGCGGTGAAAAAGCCACGGTTGAGAAACCCAGTGAAGCAGAGGGACACGGCACAGGACACTTTGGGGTTTGGAGATCGAGAAAATTGGAGTAAAAAGCTGGTTTGTTTGTGTTTTGGTTTGGTTTTTTTTTTTGTGCAAGACTTTTAGATGATCTAGGAAGCCCCAAAATCATGATAGCCGTAGCAGTCTGTGAAAAAGTCACCTACAAAAGGGGGAGACAGAGCAGAGAAGAAAAAAAAAAAAAAATTAGAATTCTTTGGAAGATGGCAAAATGCGCCACATTTGAAAGTCATGTTTTAGATTTCTCTGCTCCTGTCACCCCCCGATGAAGGCTCCTTCTCAAGACCAATCGCTGGGGTTTTTCGGGGAAAATCACAATCAAAAGTGTGGCCGAAAGCTTCACGTGGCTTAAAGCAGAGAAATTTAAAATATTCACGGTTCTAGAGGAAACGTGAAGTCGCCTGGATCCGCGTCCGCGCTCTTTTAACGAGCGCGCGAGCCGTTTCTCACGACTTCTCGCCCAAAAAAGGAGAGCCCCTCATGGGGGCTGCCGCGCGGAGCGACCCCAGCCGAGCCTTACGGCCCCGGCGCGTCGCCGCCGTTCCACGGTTAAGAGGAAAAGCCACTTACTGTAGCCCGCTGTCGCCGAGTTGCCTCCGTAACCGTAGCTGCCGTACCCAGCGCCTGGAGGAGGAGAAGCAAACGTCAGAATAACGGGAAATCGAAGCAAAGGCCTCGGATTTCCCGCGGCGCTACGGGGAACGCCGGTGAGAGGAATAAGCCGGTCGGGGTAGAGATGGGAGGAGGCGCCGGGAGCGTCTCACCTGCATTCATGTAGCCGCCGTGGTTGCCGCCGAATCCGCCCCGGCCTCTGCCGCGACCTCGGATGTTGCCGCCTCTGCCGCGGCCGCGCATGTTGGGCGGAGGAGGCACCTCGTTGTGCATGGGGCCTCCCATCCCGAAACCCGGGTTGTGCTGCTGGGGGAGCAGAGAGAAAGGCGTCACTCGGCTCCGGTGGGGAAGACGGACCCCTCCAGAGGACCCCGCGGGCTCTGGAACACGCCGCGGATGGCACGGAACATCTGTCTCCAGAGGAAGAGGGGCTGAGCCCAAAGCAGTGGCACCAAACGAGGGGCATCTTCAGAAAAGAGAGGCCGCTTTCTGTGAAACTCAATGATATTTCTGCTTTCAAGTCCAATGGCTGCCCATGGAGAAACGGCCTCCGGTGGTGGTTCCGGTCGGATCTCGGGAGAAACTGCTTCTCCACAAGGGCTGTCCAGGCCTGGCCCAGGCTGCCCAGGGCAGAGGGGTCCCCTCACCCCTAGAGACTCCCAAACCCCTGGAGCTGTGGTGCTGAGGGACAGGGTTCAGCGGTGCCCTGGCAGCGCCGGGGTCACGCTTGGACTCGAACCGAAAGGTCTCTTCCAACCAGAACAATTCTGTGATGTTATGAATTGTGGATTTTCTTACTTTTACTGCGAATTTGGGGCCTCCCCGCGCCGGCACTGGGGCTCTTTTCTTCTTGTTTTGCTCAATGGCCACAGGAGCGTCTGGAAACAGCTTCTCCAGCGCGGCCAGGGCAGCGTAGGCTTTGGCAACCTTCTTATTTGAACCGGCTCCTTGGAATTTCTGCCCGTCAACCTCCACCTTGGAAAGGGATGAGATCACCGAGCGTCAGCAAAAAGGGCAGGAACAGAAGCACTTGGTAAAATGAAACATTTTTTACAGTGTTTGCAGGAGTCAAGATCAGGCTGGACGAGGCTTTATCTGCTGAAAACGTCCCTGCCCATGAGATGATCTTGAAAAGGTCCCTCTCAACCAAAACCACTACGTGATTTTATGGATTCAAATTCCCACCGAGGCTCTGGAGCCGCAGATCCCCGAGGTGAGGGCACAGAGCGGGCACCAGAAGCGTCCTCACCTCCATGACAAAGCGCTTGTCGTGGCTGCCGCCCGTCTCCGAGATCAGCTCGTACTTCAGGCCACGCCTCTTCTCGTTCAGCTCCATCACTGGGTTCTTGCCGTGCTTTGTCAGGATTGGTCCCTGCTGCTTCACGTTCTGCAGGCACAGAGACGCTGATGAAACCCCAGGAAACCTTCCCATGGACCTGAACTTGCTTCCAAAACACACACTTCGGAAAAGATCTGGGAGACGAGCTCGGAACATGCCCACCAGACGTTTTTACCTCAAACCGTATCGTGACGGTGACCGAACCGTACGACGCACCATCAGAGCGACCTGTCGCTACAAGGTGCTTCCCTACGACACCCGCAGGGCCGCGGGGGCCTGTGCCCCCCTCGGCCCAGGGGAGCTCCCCTGCTCACCTCGGGGGTTTGATCTGCAGGAGGAGAGGCCGCCGTGGGTGTCGAGACCGTTTCTACGACGGGAGGAGGAGCGACGACGACGGGTTTCTGTTCCGTTTCCTCGGCTGATTCATCTCCTTTCACGGATTCTTTGCCTTCCACTCCCGTGGGTAAACCCATATCTTGCAACACCTGGAGCACGGAGTCAGAGAAGGGGTCACCGACCAGCGCACGCTTCAAAGAGCCGCTGCCCCACCCGTTTTGTGGTAAATACTCGAGGCGGCGGCTGGAGAAGCCTCTTGTTATTTCCACTCAAGTGTTGGGCAGTCCCCCAGCCCGCGGGCACCTCGGACCCTCTCGAGTTCTCTGCCCTGAGAATTTGTGCCAAACAACTGCAAGGTCTTGGTATTTAACTCTCCCCTGCTCTGTCCTGATGGGTTTATGAGCTGGAGCTGAGCCAGAGGGTGCCCTGGGGGACAAGGAGCCACCGGCAGCTTGGCTGGGGCAGCACCAGTGGGACCAGGGCAGGGATCGGCCCCTGGACTGGGCACCGTGGAGGCCGCCCCGGGAATCCTGGAGTGGGTTTTGGGCCCCTTGCTCCCAGGAGCTTAAGGGGCTGGAGCATGGGCAGGGAAGGGACACGGAGGTGGAGGAGGGGCTGGAAGAGAAGGAGGAGGGGCTGGAAGAGAAGGAGGAGGGGCTGGAAGAGAAGGAGGAGGGGCTGGAAGAGAAGGAGGAGGGGCTGGAAGAGAAGGAGGAGGGGCTGGAAGAGAAGGAGGAGGGGCTGGAAGAGAAGGAGGAGGGGCTGGAAGAGAAGGAGGAGGGGCTGGAAGAGAAGGAGGAGGGGCTGGAAGAGAAGGAGGAGGGGCTGGAAGAGAAGGAGGAGGGGCTGGAAGAGAAGGAGGAGGGGCTGGAAGAGAAGGAGGAGGGGCTGGAAGAGAAGGAGGAGGGGCTGGAAGAGAAGGAGGAGGGGCTGGAAGAGAAGGAGGAGGGGCTGGAAGAGAAGGAGGAGGGGCTGGAAGAGAAGGAGGAGGGGCTGGAAGAGAAGGAGGAGGGGCTGGAAGAGAAGGAGGAGGGGCTGGAAGAGAAGGAGGAGGGGCTGGAAGAGAAGGAGGAGGGGCTGGAAGAGAAGGAGGAGGGGCTGGAAGAGAAGGAGGAGGGGCTGGAAGAGAAGGAGGAGGGGCTGGAAGAGAAGGAGGAGGGGCTGGAAGAGAAGGAGGAGGGGCTGGAAGAGAAGGAGGAGGGGCTGGAAGAGAAGGAGGAGGGGCTGGAAGAGAAGGAGGAGGGGCTGGAAGAGAAGGAGGAGGGGCTGGAAGAGAAGGAGGAGGGGCTGGAAGAGAAGGAGGAGGGGCTGGAAGAGAAGGAGGAGGGGCTGGAAGAGAAGGAGGAGGGGCTGGAAGAGAAGGAGGAGGGGCTGGAAGAGAAGGAGGAGGGGCTGGAAGAGAAGGAGGAGGGGCTGGAAGAGAAGGAGGAGGGGCTGGAAGAGAAGGAGGAGGGGCTGGAAGAGAAGGAGGAGGGGCTGGAAGAGAAGGAGGAGGGGCTGGAAGAGAAGGAGGAGGGGCTGGAAGAGAAGGAGGAGGGGCTGGAGAACTTGTGAGGAAGCGCTGAGGGACCCTGGGAGGGGTACAGCCTGGGGAAAAAGAGTGCTGGGGTAACAGTCGGAGTCAAGGAGCTTAAGGGTCTTTCCCACCCAACACGACTCTGATCCCACGACATTTTCCACGTGTGGTTCTCACCACCCACCGCCCTTTTCAGCTCCGCGAGGTCAGTGATGATGCCGCGACCTCCCGGCGCCTGGGGTGGGGACCCTCTCGCGCAGCGCTCACCTTCACCGCCACGTGCAGCTTTGCCGTCTTTTTGGACGGTCCCGAGGCCTCGAAGGTGCTGCCGTCGATCTCCACGGACATTGTGAAGATGGGAGCGTGGACAGGACCGGTCTGAGAGACCAGTTTGTACTGGAGGCCCGGCTTGAGCTGGTTGAGTTTCATCAGCGCGTTCATGGCCTGGGGAGGTTCGAGTTTTTCCTCTGAACACAGACAAAAGCCCAAGAGTTTGCGGGTGTTTTGTCACCTCTCGCAAAGCAGCAGAACTAATTTCAGACAAGTTCTGATCTGTATTTCCCTCCCTGTGAGAGTTTAAGTTATACCAAGCACAAATCTTAACAGTGTACGGTCTTGTTACGTTGTTTTGGTTTGTTTGTTTTTCTTAAAAAAAGCCCATTTCCTGCATCCCCCAGGTTTAAACCCTCGCAGCCCGCGGCCGGCCCCCACCTCCACCCCAGCACAGCTCCCGGGAGCCCTTTGTACCTACCTCTTGTTAACTCAATACCTTTTTTCTGAATCTTCTTTTTCTTTTTGCTGGGTGATTTCTCCTCTCCATCCTCCTCCATCGGACGCTTCATCGGGGTGACGGCGTACGTCGTACTGGGAGGGATCTGAACTGTAACAGCCGTAACAAAACCCCCTCAGTATTCCAGTTCCCAGTCATAAAAAGCCTTGTAAATGGGATGTGGGTTGTTGTTTTGTTTGGTTTTTTTTTGTTTTGTTTTTTTTCCACCAGGTACCTACCAGTGTAGTCAACGGGGTTCTCGTTCTTTGGTTTCTTGGGCATTTTGGAAGGGAGGGGATCCATCCCCAAGACTTTGTGCAGCTGGCCAAAAGCAGCAAGTCTCAGAGCGTGCTAGAAAGACGAAACGTGCGTTACTGGGAGGCACGAGCGGCTCCACCAAGCTCCGTTCCCTGCACAGTTTCTGACAGGAACATTCTACCCACCCCTACTCAGAAATCCTCATGGGTTTAAATAGGACTCTCTGAATTTTTAGGAGGTTCGACCCGAAATACGGGTCACGGTAGCAAGTCACTATTTAAAACCTGATACTTTGCTTCTGGGCGGCCAAGCTACAAATTCCTTCTCGGTGCGGGACCCATTTGTACGGCTTTTACTGGACTAGAGATTAATACAGTTTAACGGCGACCTCCGTGAGGTCACCCAGCTACGATTAACCCACACGGGAGCTCAGAGCCAGTCGAACTGATTTAAGTTTCCGTAACATCTGTAGTCAAAACTATACCTGAGCACTCTGTGTGATATCTTCCCTTTGTTGTCTGTCTAGATGCCCAATAGCATCAGTGGCTTCTTTTTCACAAGGATCATAAATACCAGAACCATCTGAAGGCAGGAAACAAGGAAGATATGCAGAGAATTATCCTGGTGTTTTCTAAAGAGACTAAACTAAGTATTCCCTCGGCATCAATCGAGACTCGAGGAACACGGACCGACACGATCCAGCCGGTGTCCGACATTCTGAGACTCGCCTGGGCTGTTTCACACGGACGACGAGCGGCGAAGCTAGTTCGCGACCGCTCGGGGAGCAAATTTTACACTCGTAGGAACTGGTACCTCTCCCTACGGGGCGGGTTTAAGGCGACGGGTCCGTAGCTTTGCGCGCACGCGCGCCCCAGTGACGGTGAGGTACCGCCGGGGGCCTTGCCGAGCCGCCCGCGCGTCCGACGAGGGGCTTCTCAAACGCTACGGCAACGTAACCGCGCCCGGAGCTCCAACCGCGCTTCAAACCGGCTTCGCTTTGCAATGTAAATGCAGAGAACCACCTAACCTGGCATGACGATTCCGGAGGCGAGGCATTCCAGCACCCTCCGCAGCGCCTCGCCAGCGCCCATGGGCCTGTTCGCCGTCCCGATTGACTTCTCGCACAGCAGCTCCAGAGGCTGGAAGACAGTTTGGGAAGGTGAGGAAAGCAAAGGCGGGCGCCGGTGCCGCCGCAGCGTCCGGGAACCGCTTCCAATTCACCAGCGACTCAACAACTGACTCTGTAGAAACCGTTAATTGATAAAACGCCGACATCCGACATCATCTAAAGGGCAGAAACACGTCCGTACGCGGCGACTCTCCAGGTAAGGAAACGAACGTGCGCGGACCGAAGAGCTCGACACCGGTTTGGAGAAGCGGCACCAACCCCCCCCCCCAGAATGAAAGGAAAAAGGGACAATTACCCATCCTCTCAGCGGAGCCCAGGTGGGGACACGAGTGCAGAGGTCGCGCAGCACTCGTATCACGATGACGCACGACTTCAGCCCGTTGGCCCTGGCCTGGAACACGGATCAGAAGCAGAGAGGCCGTCACCAGGAGCACCCCGACCGCCGGCTCGCGGACATTCAGCGTTCGAGGTGCTACTTTGCCAAGGGTACACGGTATCGGACGCCACAGTTCGTCTCCGAACGGGCGCGTACAAAGGCGACGTTACTCTTAAGGCAAAGCAGCAGCTACGAGTCTGCTCCTTAAAAACAACAACAAAGGTTCCTTCCGAGCGCTTCATTCTCTCAAGTGCTTCGTTAGCAACTGTACCGCCGACAGGCGCCAAGCTCAGCACGTCCAACTTAAGGTCTTTTTTTTAAATAACCATAACAATAAAAAAAAAGTTTTACGTACTCAGCCCCTTAATAGTTTACAAAATTTTCTACTTAAAGACAAATATAAGAACAAAATGCAAACCTGGAACCACTTGGCGTGTCGCAGTGACGCCAAGGCAGCAAGGCATTTCTGCCTGTCCAGAACGTCCGGGGAGTCGGTGACTGATAGCGTTTCTAGTCGTGGATGGAATAAGAAGACAAGGCACAGTTTGACCAAGGGGGTTCTGTCAGGCGGAGGGGGGGGTGAGGCAGCTTCCCAACGGGCAGCGGAGGCTCCCAAAAGATCCTGCGTAACCGGGAAGGGCGGCTCTGCAGTGTGCCAAGGGCCTCGCTTAGGAATTAACGCTGCAGAGAGGGGGGAGGTTGGACGAAGGGAGGTCTGTTCTGCCAGGAGATGGGGCTGAAACTCGTGGGAGGGGAGAGAAATCCTGGGTGGCCGGCACGGAGCGGCGGCGCAGGCAGCCGGCAAGAGGTTAACGAGGGGAAATTTCAACGGAAGCCCCACTCTGCGTGTAGCGTCAGCGGGGGAAGAGCTTTGGGAGGATCGAGGGAACCCCCTCCGCCCGGAAGGCCTGACCGCCCCGGCCCCGACCCGTGACAGAGAGCGTCCTGTTGGTCAAAGGTCCAGCGTCCCTAAAATCGACAAACTAGAAGGCTCGGTAGACGAGGTCAGATATCAAACCACAGACAGTCAAGAGAGCACAAAAGATACTTCCCGGTCTGTGCTGCAGCAAAATTGAAGATCTGGTTGGACAGAGCGGCACGTTTCTCCTGGCCAGGGTTTTAGATAAGGCTAGAGCCCGGAGCGGGTGCGCCGAACGCTGGCGGCACGGGAGCCGCCGCGGCCGGGCGCCCCGAAACACCCCGCTCTCCGAGTTCTCATTCCGAACGGAGGAGCTTAACTTTATCCAAAACTCTGCATCCCCGACTGGAATTTGGAACTTTAGCTGCTGAAACAGCCAATCGAGGAGACCCCCGAGCACCCGTCAACTCTTGCTGCAACACACACTGCCTGGGACATCCAATCTCATGCAAAGTCATTTCACAGCCTTCAAGGTGGGGTTTTTTTGGTTGTTTGTTTTTTTTTTAATTTATCTGGCTGATAGGTGTACGTCACTGTGCGGGCCACGCACGCGGCTCGGTGCAAAACCAGATCAGAACAAGACGATGTATTATGAGTGAACTAAAGAGCCAAGTGAAATAAATAACGATTAAAAAAAAGGAAAAAAAAAAAGAGCAAAATCCCATTTGAAAAATGCTGCTCAGTTTCGGAAGCTCGGTCCGAATAAAACCAGGATCTCACAAAGTGGACGTTCTCTTACGGAATTTTGAATTTGCCCAGGAAAAAAAAAGAAAACTGTTGCACTTCGGCCGGAACTGAAGAGCACCGGCGACGAGCGAACCGCCAGCGGGGCTGTGCGGCTACGCGACCGGCTGCTGGCCGGCGTCGGCCTCCCCTACCTCCAGCTAACTGCTTCTCCAGCTCTTCCCTGACCACGGGCGACGTCAAGTGGATGGTCAGCGTCAGCGGCGGCTCTTTCGTGTTCTTGATGACGATGGCGGCGTCGCCGACCGACTGGATGATTTCGTACTTGTCCTCAGTGATGGCCTAAAACACAATTCCCGCGCTCAGCCGCAGCCCAGCTCACCTCCAAGAGATTTGCCTGGGCCTTTTCCAACCCAAACCCAGGTCTATAAACAAAACCTCAGCTAAGAAAGAGAAGTTCAGTTCGTGAGGCAGTTCCAGAACAACACACCTATGAAAATTACCCAGACAAACGTGCACTGAAGCAAACATCAGCGGCGTCTCTTGAACCATTTAAAGGTCTGGATTTGAGGGCATTTAAAAGTGAAGGGTCTAGAGCTGGTGAGGAGCGTCTGAGGGCCCTGGGGGAGCTGAGCCTGGAGAGCAGGAGGCTCAGAGGAGACCTCTGGCTCTCGAATCCTCCCTGAGAGGAGCTCGGGCCGAGGAGGGGGGAGATCTCTCGGCCCCGAGCGCCGGCACCAGAGGAATCGGCCTCCGGTGGCCCCAGGGGAGGTTCCGGCCGGATCCCAGGAGAAATGGCTTCTCCACGAGGGTTGTCCAGGCCTGGCCCAGGCTGCCCAGACCAGGGGGCAGTCCCCATCCCTGGATCGATCCCAAAGCCCTGGAGCTGTGGTGCTGAGGGACAGGGCTCAGTGGTGCCCTGGCAGGGATGGGGCAGCGCTGGGACTCCAGGAGCTGAGAGGTCTCTCCCCACCCAAGCGATTCCCTGTTTTGACGATTTAAACCCTATGTCCCTAGCCCCATACCGAGCACCCGCAACCCCGCGGGGCTTTACTCACCGCCAGCTGCACCCCGAGATTGTCGGCCACTTTCTCCAGGAGCTCTGTGGTGGGTTTGTCTTTGCACAGAAGGACCAGCTCAAGGTCCAAGTCCCCCTTCAGCAACAGGCCTTTCGCCACCAGCCCCACGCGCATCACTCCCCGCAGGGTCCTGGTCAGCTGCTCCGTGGCCTTCTGATCCCTGCAGAGACACAGAGCACGGTCACCACGGCCTCAAAACAAGAGAATGAGCACAGGAACGCGTCGGATGAGCCAAGGGAGAGAGGGACGGAGGTCAAACGCGACCCCAGATGGAGAATTCCCTCCGCCGGCACGGGAGAAGTTGCTTCAGCTCCACCTTAATTCCTCTCAACTCCACAGCCAGAGGAGACAACTATTCCACCTCCAAGGAGGAATATTCACTAATCTACGTAAGAACCCGCCACCGATCCCTCAGCGGCGCGCGCCAGGCGATGCTNCTCGCCGTCACCCGCCCGGCAGCTCCTCCGGCACCGCGCGCTCCTTTATCGCCCACCGGCTCCGCGGTGGAACACGCCGCACGCGGAACGCACCCCTGGAACCAAATTTCAGCACTTCGCTTCCGTTTTGGCCGAGGGGGTCTGAGCAGAGAGCTTCCCAACAGCACCTTCCAGCAGGGACCTCGGACACCACCCCACACCCACCGGAGCCGACTCTTCGGCACCGGCGGCGTTGGTTCCCACAGGGGAGCGGCTGCTCGAGTCACAGGCGTTAATTTGACCGACAAATCCCTTGATTTACCTCTCGGTGGAACCGCACTAAGCACCCCGGGTCCCGACAACTCCTGATGTTTTGCGGTAACTCCAAGAACCCAGCAGCGTTTGGAAGCGTCGGCACCAGCGAGGCTGCGGAACGGCCTCGGCGCCTGACGACGAGGGAGATGAAGGTCACCGTCACCTGCACCCACCGGACGTTTGGCTTCATTTTTAAAACCATTCCGCACCAAATCTGCCCGGTGACTCCGGCTTCCAAGAGGAGAACATCAATCGCACCTCAGTTATCCCAGAGCTCACAGCAATCCCCACTTCTCGGGGAATCCTTCCCAGCAATCCCTACTTCACGGGGAATCCTTCCCTTTCCAAGGAGTTTCCCTCAGAATGAAANCACCCAAGCGATTCCCTGTTTTGACGATTTAAACCCTATGTCCCTAGCCCCATACCGAGCACCCGCAACCCCGCGGGGCTTTACTCACCGCCAGCTGCACCCCGAGATTGTCGGCCACTTTCTCCAGGAGCTCTGTGGTGGGTTTGTCTTTGCACAGAAGGACCAGCTCAAGGTCCAAGTCCCCCTTCAGCAACAGGCCTTTCGCCACCAGCCCCACGCGCATCACTCCCCGCAGGGTCCTGGTCAGCTGCTCCGTGGCCTTCTGATCCCTGCAGAGACACAGAGCACGGTCACCACGGCCTCAAAACAAGAGAATGAGCACAGGAACGCGTCGGATGAGCCAAGGGAGAGAGGGACGGAGGTCAAACGCGACCCCAGATGGAGAATTCCCTCCGCCGGCACGGGAGAAGTTGCTTCAGCTCCACCTTAATTCCTCTCAACTCCACAGCCAGAGGAGACAACTATTCCACCTCCAAGGAGGAATATTCACTAATCTACGTAAGAATCCGCCACCGATCCCTCAGCGGCGCGCGCCAGGCGATGCTCCTTACCCTCCTTCCTTGTTTTCCTCTTCGGCCGCCGTCTCCATGGACTCTGTCTCTGGCTGCTCTCCGCCGACTTTCTCCTGCTCGTCGATCCAGTCGGACACGGCTTTGAGCGCTCGCTCCGTGTGCGACACCATGTTCTGCACGGCCTCCAGCTCCTCCTGCGTGGGGTAGACGGCCGAGTGCTTGGCCATCACGTGGCGGTCGTCGTTCACAAAAATACGCATCGGGCGCTGAAAAAGGGATTTGGAGATCGTCGGAGAGCGAAGAGATGGGAACCACTGAACCCGCGAGCCCAAAACCTCCCGCTTCTTACCATTTTTGCTTCCGAGTGTCTGCCCAAGCGTTCAGAATGTTCTTATTTAGATCCTTCCACCAAAAAGAGGGAACCAGGACCGCGCTTTTCCGTAATCTGCAAGCAACAGAGAGCCAGTTAGCGATGCCGACGGGCTGGTCCGGCCCCGCAGGGACAGAAATCGCCGGTGCTGAGGAACAATAACGAGAAGTACGAAGCCGTCGGCGAAAGCCCAGCTCGCCGCTGCCGCTGGCCGAAGACCCGAGCGGCGCCCGGGGTGACGGNTCCAAGAGGAGAACATCAATCGCACCTCAGTTATCCCAGAGCTCACAGCAATCCCCACTTCTCGGGGAATCCTTCCCAGCAATCCCTACTTCACGGGGAATCCTTCCCTTTCCAAGGAGTTTCCCTCAGAATGAAACCAGACTGAAACGCGCTTTTGCTTTTTTCCACCGGATTCTACCCCGAGTCAGCCGGTTTGCAGCCGACGCGCAGCTCAAACCCGCCGCTTGACTTTCTGCACGTGAGAGACGACACAGACCGCAAAGGAACCCGACTGATCTTCAGTATAAATCGTCCAAGATACTGGAATGACAACAACAAAAGAACAAAGCGCCCCAGTACCCGGTGTTTTACCAGCACGGTAACCGTCAAGCACCGCGAGGGGCCCGGGCAGGAATCGGTACCCCGCCGCACTACTTCTTTTACAGACCTGAGGAATTTTCTAGGATAAAACGGGGAAAGCTGGTTCCCTTGCGTCGCCGTCACCGCGCGGACTATCCCGTGGCACCGAAAACGCCTCCGATTTCGATCCCGCGCTTCGGTATCGTTACAAATCCGGGTCTAACTGGAATTAAACCCAGACGCTCGCGGCCGCTGAGCGAGGAGAATTATTCCCAAGATCCCTGCGAGAACGCCTCGCGCCCGCGGGCGCCAGCTCCCCAAGCCCGCTCACCCCAAAGAACTCGCACGCTCTCTACAGCTCATTTTCTTAAATCTCCCTTAACTTCCTCGGAGCAAGACAAGAAATCAGTTGAAACCCGACCCAGCGAGGCAGCCGCTCCTGCAGCCAGGAGATCCCACACCGGCCCAAGGAGCAAGAGCCCGGTTTCCCACGATTCCCGATGCGGGGCGTTCCAGCTCTCCCCGAAATCCACTGAAGTTCATCCGAGCGAGATCCCAGGAGCGACGCGGCAGCGCCGTGGGATTTGCACCTCTTGGGGAAAAGAGCCACAGGAGCAGTTAAAAGCAGGAACCCGCTCAACAACCCACGACTCCCGACGCTGCTCGTCAGGCCGAGCGTCGCCAGAATTTGAGGAAAGGGAGAACTTTGAAATTCCACCCTTGCTTGAAGCCTCCCCTGCTCTGCTCCCTCCCCTCCTACCATTTCCACAACCAACTCGATTTCACCAACAAACTTTCCACTCGAGTCTTCCGAGGGAAGGAGCGGACCCTGCGGAACATTTG
Organism: Baryphthengus martii; assembly: GCA_013396935.1. Taxonomy (NCBI): domain Eukaryota; kingdom Metazoa; phylum Chordata; class Aves; order Coraciiformes; family Momotidae; genus Baryphthengus; species Baryphthengus martii. Next base: position 21,923 of record VWZK01018027.1, read on the forward strand.
CCGGGGGGCGGATGAGAAAACGACAAACGGACGGCAAGGGGTTGAAACGTCGGCCCTAGATCAGGGGAAAAGTTTAAAGCAGGTGAAGCAGCGCATCTCGTTCGTGAAGCTTCTACGTTGTGAGCAAGAACCGGTCAATTCTAACGTGGGTTTGCGTTTCCAGCCTTTCCCACCTGACCGGAGGAAGCTTTTGTGCGTGGGGAGGGGGCTGCCCTCGCAGGCAAAGCTCCTGCAGCTCCCAGGACACCACAGCACCTACTCCCCACGGCGAGGCGACCCGGCCGACCCCGAACAAAAGCCGCCGGCGCACCGGGAGGGTTTATTTTTCCTGAACCATCCAGAAACCGAGCGGCTGCGAATAACGGGATGGGCGAAAGGAGGGGAATCGCGAGGGAGCGGCGGGATAAACCCCGGGGAGCGAGAGGAGAGGGCAGTGCTGGCCCTGAGGCCGGGATTTAAAACAGACCGAAGGGGATGTCCCCACCTCACCTGTGTGTCCCGTCCCCCACCCCCGCACACTCCCTCCCAGAGTCCGGGGACCCCGGGCGCTGCCGCTTCCCGCGGCGGGGGGGTGGGACCCCCCCGGCCCGACCGTTCCCTCCTCCCCGGGCAGCACCGGCCCCGTTTGCGCGGGAAACGACGGCCCCGGGAGGGGTGAAGGATTTGAGGGGGGGGTGTGGAGGGGCCGAGCGAGCCCCGCCGCCGCCATTTGCAAGCG
>VWZK01018027.1:26039-37621 GCA_013396935.1 Baryphthengus martii
GCCCGGATCCACCCGAGCGCCGAGGGACAGCCCAACACAGCGGACCCGGAGGGAATGACGACGTTTGAAAGTCAAATTACTAAATCCAATTGAACTCATTTTGCTGTTGGTCGACGTCCTGGAAGGAGGGATCTTGCCCCGGGTCAGAGATGTTTCCCCACTGCTTCCATCAGCGCCTGCGCCGCAGGATCGGGCCGGCACCTCCCCGATGGGACGCTGGATGCAACGCCCTCGAGTTGTCTTCCTGAAGCAACCCCAACGATTTAAGGTTGAATTGTCAAAAATAACCCACCCCCTCTCTTGAGCAAACCCCCTCATCCAGGACGAGACGGTTTGAGGTTCATTAACGAGATTTCCAAGGCGGTGTTTTCCTTCAGCTCCGTTCCCGGAGCGGGAATGGGAAGGGGAGGCAGGGAAAGGCCAAGGGCAGGTTCTAGGCGTCCGGCTGACCTTTGTTCGTCTTCTTCAGGAGCTTTTTCAGGTCGGGTGACATAAAATAAGGCTTTTCGGCCGAGCCGTCGTTACGCTCCAGGTCTTCCACTGCAAAGAGAAACCCCCGCCCCGGCCACGCAGCGGCAGGGAGGGGGACAGACAGACAGGTTGGCGTGGCAGGAGTCACGGCGAGGAGCCTGAAGGCAGAGAGATGCTGGAGGAGCAGTCGCCCCGTCCTCTCATCAGCGTCTCAGAGAGAAATCAAAGTCTTTCGGCTCCTCGCAGGGTGGGGGTGCGTGGGGGGGGACTGGGGACGCACGGCTGGAAACCGCTCATCGGAAAAGGACCTGGGGGGGTTGGTCAGCAGCCGGCTGGAGATGAGCCAGAGGGTGCCCACGTGGCCAAGAAGCCACCAGCAACCCGGCTGGGTCAGCACCAGTGGGACCAAGGCAGCGATCGTTGCCAGGGGAGGTTTAGGTTGGAGCTGAGGAACAAGTTCTTCCTCTCTAGAGTGGTCCAGGCCTGGCCCAGGCTGCCCAGGGCAGGGGGGGAGTCCTCATGATCCCTGGAGGGGTCCCGAACCCCTGGAGCTGCGGTGCTGAGGGACAGGGATCCGTGGTGCCCCGGCAGCGCTGGGGCAACGCTTGGGCTCCATGAGCTTTAAGGTCTTTTCCAACCCAAAGGATTCTCTGATTCTGCGATTTCCTCCTGTTATCACAGCCACACAAACCACCGCGGCCGCATTTCGCAGAGAGCACCGTGCTCTGGAAACAGGCTGCTCTTGTTTAGAAGAGAGCAGGGGTTTCAGCACGGTTTTTTTCCAGGGGGCAGCAGGAAAGTTTAGCAGCGCCGTAGAAAAGCAACCTCAAGCTCTGCCAGCTGGGAGCGCGGTTCCCCTCCTCTCCGGAGCCCGGCAGCCCGGTTTTCCCTGCTCTTTGTGCAGCCGCCACGGCTCGTGACGACAGCCCCGGGTCATTTCACTCGGTATTTGCCGACGCGCCGCCAACACGGAATCGTTTGGTGGATCCCCAGCGCCGAACACGCCGCGCGGCCACTCAATGCAAACAAGAAGCTGCAGGAAAATCACAGCCACAAAAAAAAACAATCCGACCAAACACGACACACACACCCAAAACTGAACAAACCCACAAAGCACCAGCTTCGGAGCCGAGCGAAAGCGCCCTGGGATATTTTAGGAGGGATTTCAGTTTTGCGCGGCGAGGGAAACACGAGCATGAACACTACAGCTTTGTCCGAGGAGGGCACGGCTCAAAGACGGGGCTCTCTATCCGTGCCAGGATTTGTTATCGGAGATCCGGCTGCCACCGCCCGTGCCGCGTGCCGCCAGAGTGACATTTTTTAAAATCCTGATCATTTCTGAACAATCAAGAGGAGGGAGCGAGGCCAGGGCCCAGCCTGTGACTGCTGATTCTTTAGGGGCATCCCCCTCACTAGCTGCCTCGCTGGCAAGCTCAGGATTGTTTTACAGAATCACAGGGTGGGTTGGGTTGGGTTGGAAGGCACCTCCAGAGGCCATCAAGTCCAACCCTCTGGTTTTGCTCTGATTCCTCTAACTGTCCCCGGTGTAACACCCACCAGCGCGATGCTCTCCTTCCCGTGGCCTCCTGCTCGGCCAGGGAGCTCACATCGCTCCTCCGCACGGCGCCTTCCCTCACTGCACCCTCGGCAATCCAGCGTTGTCGGAGCTGGCGCGGGGACTCGCCTTCCAGCGGGCTCCACCTTCCTTTCCACAGCTCCCCCCAGCCTGGCAGGTCCCCACGCTCCTGGCAGAGCGTCTCCCCCGACGGTTTGCACTAGCGTGGAGAGTCAGTACAACCCCCAGCTCGTTACAGCTCCTCCAGCTCGTTACCACCCTCCAGCTCCTCCACCCAGAAGGAGCCCAGACCACGCAGAAGTCAAACCATCAACTCCACCACCCTGGAGGGCCCACAGAGCCCATCAGGCAGCTCCCAGGACAAGCCACCACCTCCCTGCAACCAGCAAGAGAAACCCTTTTCATCAGGGGGTGCTGCCCTCGCAGTTTTAACGCCTCACAACCGGCACCACCTCGGCCTCCGTAAACTGGTGGCCCAAGAAGACGGGAGTTTTCGGCTGCGCGAAGGGCAAGCTCCATTTGGTGACGGAGCCAAAGAGCTGCGACTTCACGGGGAAATGTTCTGAAGGGCTTTGCATAGAAAAATGGGCGAGGAAAGAGGCTGATGGGGGCAGAACAGTGAGGGAAGCGCGGCGAGACCAGTCTTCTGGCTGTGGAACCCACTCGGCCCGTCCCACAAACCCCCGTCCTGCGGGACGAGGCACCTCCTGCCGGCAGAGCCGCTCCCCGACCCTTCTCACGGCCGGCACTTCGGAGCAAAGGTCTCCGCCTTAACGCGAAATGACTATCCACCGGCACCCGTGCCGGTCCACGCCGCTCGCCGGCTGCTGCCGGGGTCCCCAGGTGAACTCTGGGTGACGCTCTGGGTTCCTTCTCTCGAGACAAGAATATTCATTACGGGGCAGGGAGGTAGTCTGGACACGGCGCTGGGTGCCGAGGAATCGGCGCCCGCTCTACCCTCAAGGCTTTGAAGAAGGTCCAGGGGAAAGGTCTGCACCGCGGCTGCCACCCGCGGCGGGTCAGGGGGCCGAGAGCGTCCTGTGCCCGCCCCGCCAGGCACACAGGCATCCCTAGCCTTGGCTATCGGCGCTTTTGGAAGGTTCTAGGTTCCCCTTCAGCAGGATCTCGCTCAGCTCGGGGGACATGTAGTAAGGCCTCTCAGGAGATCCATCGTTCCTCTCCAGATCTTCACCTTCTCACAACCCCAGGAAGAAGCGGCCGTGATGGGGAGGAGTGGGAAATAGCGGAAAAGCCAGGGAGAGGCAGGGTAGAGGTGAGGATGGAGAATGTTTGAAGAGAGACACAAGGAGAGAGGGGGAAAAAAAAAGGGAAGAAAAAGAAAAGAGGAGAAAAAAAAGGAAAATTGAAGTTAGTTGCAGTTAGGTTCCACCGAGCCCAAAGCACCAAAACAGAAAGACCAAGAGAGATGGCGGGAGCCCCACGGACAGGATGTGGGTTTCTGCTGCAGGGGGAAGCAGGTGCTGGTGAGCACGCAGGTGGGAGGAAAACGTGGGAGAAAAAAACACACATGGGAACTTGGAGCAAACCCCAGGTCTGGACAGCTCTGGGGTTCAGCCCCAAAGGGAGTGAGGTTTTGCTACCGTGAACGCGGCAGGAGACGGATCCTCCGAGGCAGACACTTACAGAAGCAGAGGAAGAGGGTGTCCACGCACATCCCGTAGACGCTGAAGAACCCGTGGGCGATGAGGTAGGAGCCCACGATCACCGTCTGAAAGAGAAATTGTGCAGTCGCGCCACAGCCTGGCACGTGCAAAGCCCCGATCCCTCATCCCGGAGGAGGAAACCTGCTGAATCCCAAATTCCCGTAGGGTCAGGAGGAAAAGTCAACAGGGCAGGACTGTTGGGACCGACCCGATGCAGGACAAAAGGCCTCAGCACCGACGGTGGACGGAGGCCAAGCTGGGCAGCACGGGAAGGGCGAGACGCCTCTTCGCGGCCGCCCGGAACAAAGGGCTTATGTCAGAAGGGACGGAGAAAACGCCTTCAACAAAAAAGGTCCTTCAGAAGCAGCGAGCAGAGGGGTGTCTGGGAGGCATTTGTGTCAAGGATCTCTTCCCATTGCTCCTGAATTCGCCAAACGACCAGAAAGCAGCTCACCAGAATAGGCACCCAGTAGTAATTCAGGGGTGGGGCTGTGTCTTGGACCAGCTTTATCCGATGGGTGAAGAAGAAGAAGGCAAGGATTCCTGGAAAAGGCAACGATGGGAAGCACTGTGGGACGCCGGGCAGGAGAAAGGCAGTGAACGGATCGGGGGAAGATGCAAAACGGGACAGAAAGGAACAGCTTCACAGGAGGGGTGAAGAGAGCAGAGGTTTCGGGAAGGCATAACTGGCTGCCAAAACCCCCAGAAGCTGTACACCCCGAGGAGAAACTTCCAGTCCCCTGCACTTACCGACGCTTCCCACGATGAGCAGTTTACCAAGGAAGAACAGGAAATCCGTGACTTTATCTAAAACGGCCACCCTGGAAACCAGAGAGAGATGAGCATCCGCACCCGCTCCCCACCCGGCATTCGGCCGGAAGCGTGGGAGGCGGCGGCCAACGCGGCATCGAACGCCGCGAAAGCCCAAGAACGAGGCAGGCAGACCGGGGCTCATCTTCGACTTGGAAATAAGTGAGTCTGCTGCGGAGAGCTGAGCCCTGGCACCCGCCAGCACCTCACCTGATGATGTTCCTCATCAGGAGGAAGAACGCATTCCGGGCGGAGGTGCAGAAGTTGGTGCCGTAGATGGCGATCTAGAGGAGATCCCAGGAAAAAGGGGCAGAGAAGAGAAACGGAGCTGCCCTGAATTCACCGCTGAGCAGAGGGGGCAATCGATCCCATCGTTGAGTAACACGTCCACCCTGGAAGTCTTTCTCGTCCATTGTGGACACCAAGATGTGACCCCCCCCACCCCGTGTCTCTGTGAAGGTCCCTCCCAAAGCCAAAGTGACGTGGCTGAGCTCTCCAGGTTTTCCAGCAAAACAGCCGGGAAACAGCAAAAAACTGCATTTTGCCGTGACATCGGGAGACACGGCTCTCAACAGCCACCCAAAAAAAACTCTGAGAGTGCCGAGACGCCCCCCACCATAGTCTTGACCCTTTGGGCGCGAACGTTGGGCGACTCTCACCATGATATAGGCATTTCTGTTGAGGAACTTGATGAATTTCTCCAGGCACCAGAAGCAGCACTTCAGGCAGCTCAGGAGAAACTTGGCAAACTTGTTGTCTGCGGCTGGAGGGGGGACACGGGGGAGGGTGAGCGGCCAAAGCCAGAGACGCCTCCTCTTACCAAAGCAACTTCAAGGTCCCCGACCAGACGTTCCCGTCACCACAGCCCCCCCACCCCGCGCCCCCTTTGCAGCCTCCCTGGGCGGCCGGCGGGATGAGCCTCACACGCTCCCCCCCCCGCTTCCCCTCACTGTTTCCACGTCACCAGCAAGAGGAGCTCACGGCCGGGCACAGACATCCCTGCCACCCACACCTGGGACTGGGCCCGGCAGCCACAGGGCCTCCCTCACCTCCTGCCCCGTGAAATGTCTCTTGGAGGAAGAGATGACTACAGGATCCCGAAGGGAAAATCTCGACTCTCTACCAAAATACTGAAATTATTCCCCTAGACATCAGCCACAGGCTCTGGCACCAAGGAGCGCCAAAGAAGCCAACTCCTTCTGTCTACTCGTTTGCCATCTTCGCTTTGGTACCTTTGAGCCTGTGGTCCAGATACTCCAGAATGACCCTGATGACCTGGACAATGGCGAGGATCAGAGAGCCGAAGGCGAGCGAGCCGGTGTGGTACCTGGAAAGAGCACTCCGGTTAGAAGGGGACAACCTCCAGAAGCTCGCAAGCCCCGCTGGAGCGGGACGTACCGGAGTGCGCGGCCGAAGGCGGAGAAGAGCGGGAAGGCCGGCATGTCGTCGGGTTTCTTGAAGGCCCAGTAGTAGGAGGCGAAGGCCCCCGCCAGCGTCACCTGGCCCAGCGCAATCACGAAGTTGGCGAGCCAGAAGAACATGAAGACGTTGAAGAACTGGAGGACGATGAGGTACTTGTGATACGCCGTCTCGCCGCCGTAGAATGCGAAGAGGCACTGGGCGTCGGGACACAGCTTGGTGATGTTGCTGGTGTTGAAGGTCTAGAGAGGAGAGCAGATGCTCATGCGCTGCAGCGGCCAGAGACGTGCCGCAAGGTGGAGCGACGGCACCTTCCAAAGCAACCCAACTTTCAGTAGATGTCATCTCGCTGAATTTTTCAGTAGCGTTTGCTCAGACCGTAAGGGCAGCTTTGCTCAAGCAACAGCGCAAAGAAATACAACGATGTGACATAAACGAGCTCAGAAATTTCACCTGGAAGAGGCTCCAAAGGCCACCAGAATAACTTCCATGTAATAAAAAACCCTTATCTCTGGCAGATTGAGCGTCTGCGTGAGTTTCCCGACGTCCTCACCTCTGGTTTGCAAGTCTGCCCAGAAAACTGGCACACGCTCTCGTTAAACACCTTGTAGACGGCCTCGTTGGAGGTGGAGAGGAAACTGCGGGGCAGGGGTTAAGGAGATGCTGTTTTGCAAACCCCAGCCCCAAATCCTGACTCGGTTTTGCTCCCGCAGTCACTTTTCTACGTTAGGTTTCATTTGGTTAGACAAGGCCAAGCACAAGGTCCTGACCCTGGCCGAGGCTGGCCCGAGAGGTGGTCATTGCCCCATCCCTGGCACCATTCCAGGGGAGGTTGGGTGGGCCTCTGAGAAATCTGCTGCAGTTGCAGATGTCCCTGCTCCCTGCAGGCGGGTGGCACCAGATCACCTTAGAACGTCCCTTCCCGCTCAAACCAGTCTGTGATTTTGTGATTTTAAGTTAAACTTAGAGACTTATGCCAACGGTTTTGCAAACAGATGTGGCACTGATCCCGTGGGATGTTCAGCGCCCTGGAAGACCTTGGAAGAGCAGCTTCCTTCCCAAGGAGCCGAGGTGCAGGGAAGAGGAAGAGGAAAGAGAAAGGATACACGGCGGTGCTGGCCCAGTAGGCGATGCAGAGACACAGCAGGAAGAAGGTGCACAACGGGAACAGCAGCGACATCATGATGTGACCAACAGCCCTGCCGAGAAATCAGTTAAAACCCGGTGAAAATCCTTGTGGTGAGGGGAGGACCTCAGCGGCCGGAGCCCGGCCGTCACCAAGTCCTTCCACCGCCACGGGCAACGGCGGCCACTTCAAGCCGGGGCCGGGGGCCGCCCGGACCTGCTGGCCTCCTTGATGAGCGCGATGGCGATGAGGATCCTCTTGCGCAGGAAGATGAGCAGCAGGACGATCACCACCTCCACGATGCACAGGATGATCACTGCAAGGAGAAGGGGAGCCCCGGGCAGCGCGAGGGCGTCAGCAGCGCCCGACGGCCACCTCTGCCTTCCCGGCACCCGACGCTCCTCGGGGGACGTCTGGCACCACGGCTCATGCGGAACTGCAGCGTTTGGCCCGTGGTTGGTCGTCCCGGCCACCAGCTCAGCCCCACGGCAGAAGTGGCTTTGAGCCAAGCCACCCTCCTTCACCCAGCTCTTAGCAAAGGATCACGGAGAGACCGATAAGACCTCAAGTTCTCCCCTTCCCAAGCCCTGTCCCTCAAAGGAGCCGGGGCTGGGGCTCATTCACCACGTGCCGGAGGAGGACAGAGACTCACTGAACGCCAGCCACGTCTGCCGCAGGTGGAGGTAGACGCGGAGGTCCGTCTGAAACCCCAGGTCTGTCAGGGAGACGTCTGAACCCGCTTCCCCTTTCAGTTTTGCATATTCCATGTAACAGTGGAAGATTCCTGTGATGAGAAGCAGAAAACTGTCCGATTTGTGCTGAAAAGCAGAGGCCAAGTTGCCGTCAGGCTCTGCTCAGCCCCACCAGTGATGATGCTCAGGTAGAAGACACCTGGAGTATGAACTCTGTACAAATCCTACTTCAGGTAGGAAATGAACCCAGGGAAAGCCTGGAAGAAGCTCCCAGCCGCTCACTCACCATAGCCCAGCACCAGGATCACCATCACGATCATCACCCAGACCATGATTCCGGCCAGGAAGCGCAGCAGGACGATGAAGATCAAGCTGGCCACCATCGCGATCACCAGGCCTCTGCGAGAGGAAGGCAGCGACTCGTCAAAAACCCATCGGTGCCACCCTGCTCCCTGCTGGCCCACGTGTCCTCCCTCCTTTCTCGAGCTTTAACCACGAGGGAGGCCTCAAAAATGGGAATTATTGACGGCAGAGGGGATGGAGCGTGAGCAGGATCCAAGGAAAGTCACTCCAAAACACCCTCTGCCATCCCACATTGGTTTCAACGGCAATCATCCAAAGGCCAGGGGAAAAAAATAATAATAATTGGTAATTCATGAGTTTTGCCCGACATCCGAGCGCAGTGCCAAGCGCGGGGCTGGCACAGCAACGCATCAGCCCTGGCAGGCTCCGGTCCTGCCTGCGGGAAGGGACGGCCGCGCCGCGCCGCTCGGCCTCTGCTCACATTATTATCCAGTACCAGGAAACCGTGTAATCTTCAAAGATCTTCATGGCCAGTTGTCTGGTTTCCAGGACCACGTTTGCTTTCCTGCGACGCAAAAAAACAAACCACAAATGGAGCGGAAGCCGGGGAGAGGCGCGGAGGAGCATCAGCCTGGGCTCAGCCCCAGCCGGCCCTGCCCTCGCCCGCTGCCTCAATGGCCCCTTGTCCTCCCCCTCTGCCAGACTCCCTGAAAACAACAAAACCCAACGAGGCTGGAGCCAGCTTCCTGGCACCGTTTCCCTTCCCGCTGACCCTGCTGCTTCCCCTCCCAGCTCCCGTTTCAAACGTGGGCTATGGATTTTGGTGCAAACCAGGGCTCGGTGCACCGGGGCTTTCAAAGCTCTTCCACGATATAAACCGCTACAGGAACACGGCACAGAAATGCCGGGAGATAAACCCATTTGTTTCTCCTCCATAATAAAAAAGAAGCTCCTTAAGAGGCTCCCCCAGCTACGGCCATATCCTCGCCATGTTACCGTTGTCCCGGCAAGCGCTCGCTCTCGGCACGGCCCCGGCAAAGACCGGTGAACGGCGGCGTCCGCCCAAGGACTCACTTGGCCCCTTCCAGGAGCTCGGTGACGTTCCTCCGGCGCCCGCGGCCGTCGTCGTAGGTGGTCTCGTTGCCGACCATGATGACGCCCTTCTTGGCCCGGATGGCCGGGAAGCATCGCCGCGCCACTGGCCAAAGGGAGGGGGACCTCAGCGCGGCTCCCAGGGAAACGAGCCAAAACCCCCTCCCCATGGTCACCAATCGACGCTGGATCCCCAAAAAGCCAAACAGGAGCCTCCAACCCTCCCAACAGCCCCAGCCCGCCTGAAAGGCAGCCACATCCCCAGGGTTAACCCCAGCAGGCTCGTTAGTCATCTCGTTAGCCCTGTGGACGTACGTGGGGTGCTGGGGATGATCATGGCCGGGCACTCCTTGTCCTTCAGCACCTCGATGGGAGGCTGGATGGGGACAGACGAGCTGGACATTAACGCTTTGGGACGGAATCACGGCGCACCGGGGAGCACCGGCAGCATCGGGGCTGGGAGGGGAACACAACCCTGTGCTCCCCGAGCCAACACCTCACCTTCTGCGGGGTGTTGAACTCGGGGACGCAGAACTGCCGGTAGTAGTCCAGCTCGGCGGGCGTGCGGGAGGCGTAGGCGCTCAGGTACGTCAGGTACCGGTCGGGGCATTTGCTGACGCAGATCTGGATGGGAGAAGAGGATCATGGAATCGTTTGGGTTGGAAAAGACCCTTGAGCTCATGGAGTCCAAGCGTTGCCCTATCCCTGCTGGGGCACCACGGACCCCTGTCCCTCAGCACCACAGATCATGGGGTTTGAGATCGATCCAGGGATGGGGACTCCCTCCCTGCCATGGGCAGCCTGGGCCAGGCCTGGACAACCCTTGTGAAGAAGACATTTCTCCTGGGATCTGATCGGAACCTCCCCGGTGCAATTTGAGGCCGGTTCCTCTTGTCCCATCGCTTGGGGAACACCATGAACGGAAGCTTTCCCAAGAAGCGGCAGAGCCCAGGGCCGCTGGGATCGGTACCTGGGTGGTCGGGCATTGGAACTCCAGCAGCACCAGGGGGCTGGCGCACTTCACGATGTCGAAGTAAAAGAGGAAAGGTTTCTTCCTGCAAAGCAAACCAGGGAAAAAACAAATTAAAAAAAGCCAAATCCGGGGAACTGTTGGCCTCGGGAGAGGCAATGGGAAGCAGCCGCATCCCTGCGCCGTGAGAAGGGGGCCCCGTGGTGCGGAGGGTCTAAACTCATCCCGGAGCCGCGGGGTGCAACCTCCCGGGGTTACGGCCTCTCCGGTGATGCCGGTGAGCAACGGACACGTACTCGTTGGGGGTTCCCTGCTGCCCACAGAACTGCCCGCGGCTGTCAGTCGGGTAGATCACCTTCCGGGGGTCCCCGTGGGTCCAGGCTGGGAAAGGGGGCAGAAAAACGCCACTGTGGTTACCCCCGCTCCGGTATTTCCCCCCACCCGACCCCTGGGGACCCTCTCGACCCATCCGGAGGACACGACAAGGTTTTAGAATCACGGAACCACAGAACCGTTTGGGTTGGAAGGGACCTTTCTCCAGGCTGAGCGCCCCCAGGTCCCTCAGCCGCTCCTCGGAAGTTCTCCAGCCCCTTCTCTTTGTTCTCCAAGCTGAACTGTCCCTATTGCCAAATTCTCAGCCCAGGCGGGCGCGGACTCCCTGGTACGTACCCACCACGCCCACCACCACGTAGCCCACGATGGCGATGACCAGGAGGACGCAGCAGATGATGTCGGTGCAGCCCCTGTCGGGGAGAAGAGCCGTGTCAGGGCCGCGAGCCGGGGCCACGGCGCCGCCAAAACCCTGGGATGCCCCCCCGAGAGGCTTCTCTTACCTGTCGTAGATGGGACCCTTGAAAGTTGGGTCATATTTCTGCGGCGTTCCTGCAAAGATGGAGAAGAGACATTTGGGATGGGAGGAAGGGGCTCCTCACCCTCCTCTCTCTACCACACGCAAGAGGGAGAGTAAAGTTTTAACCAAAATACTCCAGATAAGCACGAGCGGGAGGAAACTAATCTCCAGATGCTGTTTTCCTCCGTCCACGGCTCCGATTTCCAGGCGTGGAACCGATTATGCTCTTGGAAAACACATTTCCAAGCAGCTCTCTACATAAACATTTCCCTGCATCTGCCCAAGATACCCAAAACCCCTTGGAAGCTCCAAGGAGCTGCAGAGCAGAGCTGAGCCAGGGAGTTCCCAGGGGATCTGGGGTCCCAGATGGAGCAGATGGCACCGGAGGGGCCCCCACCAGGGGGCTCCTGGGGGATCTGGGGGGAGCAGCCGGCTCCAGAGGGGCCCCTCCACCTTGGCCACCCAGCAGCACTGGGCTCCTGCCCGGTGGATCCGGCACCATCCTGTTCCCTCTTTATTTTTAGGGTGGGAATTGAGCCAGCGCAGGGCCGTGGGAAGAACCAGCAAGGGGAACGTGACCACTCTGGGGGGAGGTTGGGGGGGTCAGGG
>VWZK01018036.1:1425-26425 GCA_013396935.1 Baryphthengus martii
CCCCCCTTCTCTCCCCCTTTCTCTCTTTTTCTTGTTTTCTTTTTTTTCTTCTTTTGGAGTAATTGTCAACTGCCTCTAGTACAAGATACTTGTAGGAGTTTCTTCCTGTTGCTTTATTTCTTCTTTACCATCCCCCTCTCCTCCATTACTACAATCCTGTCGGAATCTTTGTCATCTCTACTGGACAACCTTGATCATTTTTGGACCTGTTTGAGCCACCTACCTGTAAGAAATTGAATGGCCAAAGAAGTGTCAAAATCCAGAGGAGAAAAACCCCAGATGAGTCCCACCAGTAGTAATTCTTCCTACTTACCCCAGCCTGGAGCCGCTCCACAAACTGCAGACCCCGAGCCTTGTGCCGCCCTATAAATGTTCTTGTGGATTTCCAGGGACAAGCTGCAATGTTTCCCGTTCCGAATTTAATTAAAATTTAGTGTCTGTGTCTGCCAGGTAGTTCTGTCTCTCTTTATTTATTTTTTTTCCCCTGGCTGTAAATCATGAAGCTGCCGGTGCTGGGGAGCCTCAGGAGCAGGCTCCTTTTGGAGACAGGTCGTTGCTTCCTGCTGCTTCTTGGCGGTGCTGGGTTAAGGGTTGGACTTGATGGGCTTAGAGGTCACTTCCAACCCAAACCATTCTAGGATTCTTGCCTGCCCCTGTCTCTGTCCGTCACACCTTCTGCAGGAGTTGCGTTTGCTGCTTGGTTTCTCTCCTCTGCGCTCTTCCCATCTTCATCTCGTCACCTTAGACTCGATGACGTGGACCTTTGGTGGGGATTTTGGTGAAGGTGGGCCAGGAGAAGGGTTTGTGAGATTTGGTGGCGTTTGCGTTGTGAAGAGCACAGCTGATGGTCGCTTTCGTAGCGTTCTGGTCATTACACCATCCAGAAGCCTCTTCCATAGAACCATTTTATTTCTGTTTTAGTAGACAATTGGTTGTGAGTGAACAAAAGTGGTGATGGCTTTTGTCCAGGGAACACGATGGAAGAAAAATGTGGGAGCTTTTAAAAAACCACAGAATTGTGGAGTGATTTGGGTGGGAAGGAACCTTGAAGCTCATCAAGTCCAACCCCCCTGCAGGGAGCAGGGACATCCCCAACTCGAGCAGGTTGCTCAGAGCCCCATCCAACCTCCCCTGCAATGGGGCCAGGGATGGGGCAGCCACCACCTCTCGGGGCAACCTGGGCCAGGCTCTCACCACCCTCAGCATCCAAAATTTCTCCCTTCTCTCCAGTCTGAATCTCCCTCTTTTCATTTCAACCCATCCCCCCTTGTCCTGTCCCAACAGGCCCTGCTCCAAAGTCTGTCCCCATCTTTCTGACAGGCCCCTGGAAGTCCTGAAAGGCCCTAAGAAAGTCTGCCTGGAATGGGCACGTGGTTGAGTGTCTAGATCTGTTTATTTTCTCCATACCTGAAGATAATAGAATCTTGCAAACCTTGTCATCTTCAGCACCACCTGTATCATGATGTCAACGCACAACAGCCTGGAAAAGACCCTAATTCCCCTCAGAAGAGATTGGGAAGTTGTATGTGAAAGCATATGCTCCATATCTTGTTTTTTTTAATAAATATATGTATATTTGGGTTTTTTTATTTTAAATTTTTATCCCTGCTCTTATCTGAGCGGAACTTTTGTAGTTATCATAATATCGTGAGAATGAACGATCTGAGTCTACCCACGCGTACCGGTGGTCCTTAGCTGACCTCAGTCTAGAAGTTGCAGGTGGGTTTTTGTGCCGTTTGGGGAGCTTTTTTGGTTTCTGTCTTAACCAAATTGAAATAAAGGGGCCTCTTCATTAGCTCAGCACCTGGAGTAGTTTATAAACCTCTTCTTAGGTCAACCACTGGTTCTCCAGGGAGTAAAAGTTCTGGTGCGCGCGGCTACAGGCAGCGGAAGCAAGCGTTGGGCGTTGCATTCAACCAATTGCTTATGTTTAATATATACAAATACCTTATAAATATACAAATCAGTATGTTGTAGGAGCTGGTACAACCTTCTCTTCGTATTTACCCTGAGGAAGCTGCCAGCGGAGCCGTCGTGATATATTCTCTTGATTTTAAATCCCGCGACTCAAGGCCAATCTCGGAGTGGTTTCCGTTCAGGTTTATTAAGGACTGACTGAGGCAAAAAGGAGCTCGGAAAGAAAATAAATTATATTTAAATGGCACGGGTTTAGGACATGGCTGCCTGCTGAGGCGTCTCTCAGCGTTTCTCTGGTTTTCATGATGGTTTTAAGACGATCCTGAAGCCAATCTGCTGCTTACATGTTTGTTTTGGAAGCCCGTTAGAAACTTGCAGTTCTTGGCAAGCGGTTTGGAAGGAGCTTGTTAAACCGAAACAGGTGGTGTTTCTGTTTCCTCCCCTCCTGCTAAAACCATCTTTTCTTTGCCTTCATTTCATCCCACGCAAACAGAAGGAGTGGCAGAAGAGGCGCAGCTGGGATGGAGGCTCCGGAAGACACCTCAGAGCCGCGCGGTCGTCAGAACCCGCTGGCTTCCTGAGTTTGTTCAAGCTTAGAAAAAAGGAGCTGTGATGGAAATAAATCTGTAGGATCGCGGTACGAACGGTGTGGAATAGCTGGCGGGTGTTGGGAGCCGGAGAGCAGCAGGTCTGCACCTGGGTTGTGGTGGATTCCCGTGCTGGGGGTTGACCTTACGTCTCTCTTGGACTTGACCGCCGCCAAGAGCTGAAGGCCCAGGCTGGAGATCTGCAGCAGCAGCAGCAGTCTTTCCTTGACCTGGAAAACAAGGGTTCTTTTGAGAAACTTTAAAAAAATATCTATATTTTTAGATGGTTTTGACCAAAAAACTTCCACTTTGAATTTTTGGAGGTGCCAGGCAGCACCCAACACAGCTCACTGGTGAAGTTGATAGTCTCCAACTACGGCATTTTAAATAAATGCTTCTCATTATTCTAGCCACGTTGAGGGAAAAAAAAGGTTGTTGGTTGTTTTTAAGGAAAGAAACTTAAATTCTCCAGGGTACAAGTAAAGCGGTGGCATTTCTTACACCTTCCGTTTAGTTTCTTGCGTTTTTCGGTGAATACGCTGATTTTATTTTCTTGTATTGAAGTAAAAATGGCATCTTGAGTCACAAGCCTTAAGCTTTACATAGATAAAACTTACTACCAGTGGCCACTGGGCTGTCACCTTGAGGGCTTCTGGTGGCCAGGAGCAAGTCCCTTCCTTGGGGATCACCCCGGGCAGGACATGGAGAAAAGGAAGTCCCATTTTTCTCATTGTTCATGGCCAAAGATCAGACACAAGTAGTTACTATGACTCTTAGGTGGGTGTTATTCTCTAATCGTGTTCAACCAACTTTTCCTTGTCCATCTTGTCAGTAGAGGTGCTCACAGATCCCTGTGGGGAGTAGGGTGTTGAGAAACCTTCTCACAAGTCCAACGCTGAGCAGAGGAATTTCCCACGTTGTAACTCGTCTACTCACCTCCTCTTCTTATGACTGTTTTGAGATCCTTTTTTGCTTACTTTTTGAAGCCAAGTATGGTTTAGTGGGACTGAAGCGTGGCTGTGAAGCTTGAGAACATCCTTTAAAAGGCAGCTGGTGTTTTAAGTTGAATTTTTAATGCCGAGGTAGTTTGTAGGAGGAAGGCTGCTACGCGACTTCGGAAGGAGAGAGGGGAGGAGGGAAGAGTGGAGAGGAGGGCCAGTAGAAGACACCCATGCATAAGTTATGTTCATCCTTTTCCTTTATTAATGCTGTCAAATTCCCAAGAACGGTTGTTAGCATTTCTAGCCAAGCAAAAGTAATGTGAAGATTTTATTTTTTTTACTTCTTTTTTTGACTTTCTGCCTATTTGGAGCTCTTGACGTGTATGTCGATAATTTGACATTGTATTTATCCAACAGGAAAAGAAGTCTTAGAAAGCAATTCCTTCTCATCTTGCCAGGCATTTGCTTTCCTGACCAGGTGAGGTTGGATGGGGCTCTGAGCAACCTGCTCTAGTTGTAGATGTCCCTGCTCCCTGCAGAGGGGGTGGACCAGATGCCCTTGAAAGGTCCCTTCCAACCCAAACCAGTTTGTGAAGGGGACAACACCTAGAGATGTTCAGCAGTGACAAGGCACTGCTCTTAAGAGCAGGAGTTAAAAAAAAAAATTAAATTCGATCCAAATAATCCTGCCAGGGAAGACCAAGTAGAAGTGAGGAATGTGTGTGTGATGGTTGCAGGGGAGGTTGGATGGGGCTCTGAGCAACCTGCTCTAGTTGTAGATGTCCCTGCTCCCTGCAGGGGGGTTGGACCAGATGGCCTTGAAAGATCCCTTCTCACCCAAACCACTCTCTGGTTCTAGGAATGATGGTGGTCTGGGGGACAACAGTGGTGGTTTGGTGCTTTCCTGGAGCAGGAGGAGATGGCAGTGCCTGTCTGGCAGCATCAGGAGCCCAGCTGCTGGAGCTGCTTCCTCGCAGAGCAGCGAGGAGACAAAGTCTTTTTGGTTTTACGAGGATCTCACAGCCCAGATCATTTCCAGCCTCCCGAGAACGTGAAACAAGACGATGTGAAAAACGATCAGGTTATGGTAGTTTTTGAGTGTGCTTTCTCTGCCCTCCTGGCTAAATGGAGCAGAAAAGTCTACCGGCTTCTCTTGGAGGTTTCAGGGGTGTTGTTCTATCCTGGCGTTGGTATTGCCTCGTCGTAGCTCTAACAATCCGCGGTAAAACTGAGCCCTGTTCTGCTGAGCCTTGTACCCGCGTGCAATAGCCGAGTATCTGTGGTGTCGAGAGCTGGCTTCAGGTATTTCTGAATTTCATTCGATTTCTGTATTTCTAATTTCATTCTGTTTCTGCGCAGAAAAAGTTGATGCGCAGATTCTCTTGCCTTTTTTTTTAGCAGAGAGATTTTATTAAATAGGAAAAGAGCATTGGTGTTATAAATCAAATTGATAGCTCACACCACCCCCCCTAAAAAAAAAAAAGAAAAATCAAAAGCATTAATTTGGTAAATAAATGGGAAGAGAAATAAAATTGCTCTTAAATTCTAGCAAACTGGATCCAGAGCTGAGTCCTCGCTTTAGTTTTGCCTCCGCTCCGAGCTGTTGACCCGTCTTCTTGCGCGACGGGAGTATTTTAATTGGCCGCCTCTGCGTCCCTCTTCTTCCCTGCCCCCTTTCTAACCAGTAATTAGGTGGCCTTTAATGGTTAAGGATTAATCAGAAGATGAGCTGGGGCTGGGGGAGGCAGGAGGGCCGTTTGATCAAGGGGTTCACTTTCGAGAGCAGCCCTGACCCAGCTCCGGTCCTCACATCCCTTCTCTTGTCCCGGGGCCGGTGACGCCGACGTCCCGGCGCGTTCCGCCCCGTGAGCTTTTCAGGATCAAGCAGACGGAGGCTGTTTGGTCTCTCTGCGAAGGCGCCTCGTGGCAAAAACAGGCTCGGCGTCTTTTATGTCATTACTGGTACATCACACGTTTCGTTTTCTCTGACTTGCTGCTAGGAGGGAGCTCCCAAAATGTTCTCACTCATTTGCGGCACGCTCGAGAGCGCCGGGGAGTTGGGGTCAGCTCGTTCTCGCCCTGTGCCTGGGTGGCAGAATTGCTCTGCTTTTCAGAAATCAATTTTTATCAATGTTTTTATCAATGTTCTAATGATTTTTTTAATTAATTTCTCCTGTTGTCTCAGATTGTCATGTATTTTGCTCTTTCTCCACTTTTCTCTCTTGTTTCCTGCTTTCTGTCGCTTCCAATCTCTCCGCAGAAGGCTCTGCTGTTGAGTTTTAGCAGCGCACTGCTGAGAAATGTCATCTTCTGGGGTCTGGCCGTGTTTTCATCTGAGGGAAGAAATGCTGCACTCATCAGAAAACCTGGGGCTGACTCATCAGTGGTGCTTAAGATTCTGGCTATGGGAAGATTGCTGGCAGGGCTTGCTGGTTTCAGTCACCCTAGACGCTGTCCCCTTCATAGAATGGTTAGGATTGGAAGGGGCTTTCCAGGGTCATCTGGTGCAACCCCCCTGCAGGGAGCAGGGACATCTGCAACTCGAGCAGGTTGCTCAGAGCCCCAGCCAACCTCCCTTGGGATGGTTCCAGGGATGGGGCAGCCACCACCTCTTGGGGCAACCTGGGCCAGGCTCTCACCACCCTCAGCATCAACAGTTCCTTCCTTCTCTCCAGTCTAGATCTCCCTCTTTGAGTTTCAAGCCATTCCCCCTTGTCCTGTCCCAACAGGCCCTGCTCCAAAGTCTGTCCCCATCTTTCTGTCAGGCCCCTGGAAGCCCTGACAGGCCCCCAGAAGTTCTCCCTGGAGCCTTCTCTTCTCCTTCTCAATCTTCCCCATCATTTTTCTGGGGTGCATTTCTAACGAGCTCTGTTTATTCATCGATACTCTGAGAACACGCTCTGCTATTTTGAGAGACACCCGCCACACCACAGTCGCGTCAAGCACCAGGACAGCCCCACCAGCACCAACATCCCCTCCCTGGAACCCTCCAGGTTGGGAAACGCGGCTCCAACGTTCATGTTTTTATTTCCGTCATATACATGTTGCTCTTCCAGAAGAAATGAAGGAAAAAAAAAAAAAAAGTAGGGAGGGAAGAAAGTAGGTTTGTGTTTGCAGGTGCGTCCTGCCGGCCTGCGCTGCCCTTCGGTGTCCTGCCGGCACGAGCTGCCGTTGGAAATCTAATGAATTCTCAATTGCTTCCTTCCAATTCAATCAGCGGAGGAAAGCAGAGCCCTGCCACCGGCGCTGGGAGGAAACGAGGCAGAGGAAGGCGCGGCTTCGGCAGAAACGCCGTTTCCATCCCGCCTTTTCTCCTCTGCGGAGACGGGATCGCTCCCTTGGGGGAGGTGGAGGAGGAGGAGGCCTCACCCCCATCCACCCTGGAAGCGCGAGGGTGCGGCATCTGCCGTCGGTTTGGGTGGTTGTCTCGCCCCCCTTGACTTGTCCCGCTTGCATTTTCCTCTCACCAGATTCTCTTAATGAATTTTTTTTATGGGTGTAATCGACCTTGTGTCGTCGTGGCGTTTCTGTGGGTGATGAGGGTGTGGTGGTGTTAACGGCTGCTTTGGAACTCTACAGCAGAGCATAAAAAAAGACAGGAGTCCAGCTCCTGATTGCTCCCCCTCTGCTCTGCGCTGGTGAGGCCCCACCTGGAGGACTGGATCCAGTGCTGGGCACCCCAGTTCAACAAGGACAGGGAACTACTGGAGAGAGTCCAGCGCAGAGCCCCTGAGCTTCTGAAGGGAGTGGAGCAGCTCCCTGCTGAGGAGAGGCTGAGGGAGCTGGGGCTCTGGAGCTTGGAGAAGAGGAGCCTGAGGGGTGACCTCAGGAATGTTTATAAATATGGAAAGGGCAGTGTCAGAAGGAGGGAGCCAGGCTCTTCTCGGTGGCACCCAATGACAGGACAAGGGGCACTGGGTGCAAACTGGAGCAGAGGAAGTTCCGTGTAAACACAAGGAAACACTTTTTCCCAGTGAGGGTGGCAGAGCCTGGACCAGGCTGCCCAGAGAGGTGGTGGAGTCTCCTTCTCTGGAGACATTCAGAACCCACCTGGACGCCTTCCTGTGTGACCTACTCTGGGTGATCCTGCTCTGGCACGGGGGTTGGACTCAGTGATCTTCCAAGCTCCCTTCCACCCCCTACCATTCTGTGATTCTGTGTTTTTCAGATTTATTTATTTTTTACGAGTACAAATACTCATTGTGGTCATTTTTTTCACTATAATTTTACCATTCTCTCTCTCTCTCTCACAGCAGGGCCGAGTCCTCGGCCGCTTGCGAGGTGTGCGAAGGCACGGAGGAGATGCCAGAGCCACTGAAGCAGTGCACGGACTGGCTGCGCGCCTACTTCTGCGAGCCGGCGAGGACCGCGAGCCTTCCCGTGCCCCCCTTCCACCACCCGCTGCTCCAGCAAGGTCTGTACCATGGGCACCCGTCCCCTCCCTGCTCCCATCAGATGGGGTGGTTCTGGCTCCCAGATTCATGGTCCATGGCAATAAAAACGTGGTTCAGCTCATGAGAGTCGCTGGCTGAAAGGTTGGTTTATGAAGATGTCTGAAGGACAGGGAGCTTTTTGGGGAGGTCGTTGTTTGCTTTAACTAGCCGTTGGCCAGCGATGGGTCCTCGTGGCCAGGAAGGCCAACAGTCTCCTGAGGTGTATCGAGAAGGGTGAGCAGCAGGTCAAGGGAGGTTCTCTGCCCTGGTGAGGCCACATCTGGAGTGTTGGGTCAAGTTCTGGGCTCCTCAGTTCAAAAGAGACCAGTAGCTACCAGAGAGAGTCCAGTAGAGGGTATGAAGGTGCTGAGGGGCCTGGAGCATCTGTGTGGCCAGGAAAGGCTGAGAGCCCTGGGGCTGTTCAGCTGCAGAAGAGCAGCCCCAGAGGGGAGCTGAGCAAGGCTGAGCAAGAGCTCAAGGGCCCCCAGGGGGCAAGAGGCTGGGGCCAGACTCTGCTCAGGGGTACCCAGCGACAGGACAAGGGGCAGCGGGCACCAACTGGAACCCAGGAGGTTCCCTGGGAGCAGGAGGAGCAACTTGTTTGTTGGGAGGGTGTTGGAGCCTGGCCCAGGCTGCCCAGAGAGCTTGAGGAGTCTCCTTGTCTGGAGAGATTCCAAAGGCGCCTGGACCCTGCGCTGCTGGGCCCCCTGCTCTGGGTGACCCTGCTGGAGCAGGGCTTGGGGGGCACCAGGTGAGCTCCAGAGGTCCCTTCCAACCCCCACCAGTCTGGGATTTTCCCAGCAACAGGGAGAATGAGGCTTAGCCCTGCCCATGTCTGTCGATGCCGTAGAAGCCGTTGGTGATGGTGAGGTTGCGTAGGGTAGCTATGTTTTGATTCCTCAAAGTTATTACAGATACTCTTTGGATTTTTTAAAACAAAAAGCAAATATTGTTGCAAAGAAGTTCCGCTGCTCATATCTGTAGATAAAAACAAGACATGGGAAAGGTTTCTCTTCACCATTCTCCATTTACTGCCTGTGTTCCTAAAGACCTCCTAATAGAAGTCAGTCATTGAAATGAAATAGATCTCATTATTTTTTTTTATTTTTTTTTTCAAAGAAAGGAGGTTAATCTCAGAAGCCTGCTTTTTGCAGTGCCTTCTGGTCTGCCCGTCAATATCATCGTTTCCCAGAGCATAAAATCTCCAGTTTAATAGATCTATTTTTTTAATTGTATTGGATTCCACGATAATATAGCACCAAAAAGGGGCCAATGTCATCCTCTGCCATGCATGAGGTGAGACAGCACTGGTTTTTCTAGAAACTCCAAATTATATTTAATTTTTTTTTGGTTCAGGGTGAAAGACACTTCTTTGAACTCTGGGTGCGTAGCTTTGTATTTTAAGGCGTCGGGACCGTCCGTAAGGAGCTGTGTAACGCAAAGGCCGGATCTACCTGTGCAAGGGAAGGGCTGGGAAAGGCTTAAATCATCATTTAAGGGATTTTTATTTATTTTTTTTAATTAACTGAGATGAAATTAAGACCCATATTGTGAAAACTTTAGGGTTGGGGTGAATGACAACGGTCCAAATGGAGTGGGAAATAGTCATTGTTGCTGCTCCTTCCGTTTCTGAGTAAGATCAGGGGAATTCTGCTTCCCAGAAGAATATAAAGCATTTCAAATAATAATTTTATTTTTGTAAATGAGCTCCTGAATTCTTGTTAGCTCGGCTAATGAAATTTCTTGGTGTAAGCGTCGCTGATGTTGTTTAAGCTGCTGTTTGGAGGTTGGAGTTGGGAGAGGACTTTGGTGCTTTCCTAGGCAGCAACTTTCCTGTGCGGGCAACACTGCGAGAGTCCGAAGATCATTTAAAAGTGGAGAAATGTGTCTGTTTGGTAACGGGAAGCTCCTCAAAGGAGCTTCTCATCACCCCCAGATTTTTTGGGAGGAAGGAAGGAAAACTCTTCTTCCACATGATCCAAATTCCAAACCCATCTGAGAGGTCCCAGCAGGGTTGGGATGGGACGTGACCGGTGGGCTGTCAACATTGGGTCTCTCTATCACCCGTGGCTTTGTGAAGGATACGCCCAATGGTCCCACTTGGCCGGGCTGGGTTTGACCTTCTTCGGTGCTGCGGGAACTGGAGTGTGGTCTTCTGCTTTTAACGTGGGATTGTTCAGTTGGGTTTATAATTTAGTTCAGTGTTTTTTTTGATTTAGTTGAGTTGTTCTTGAACTGAGCCCAGGTGGATGTGTTTGAGGAGGGGGAGACACGTACGTAATGGAAATGCTAACAGAGAATTAATTGGCATCCGTCACAGTGAGGTAATCACTTTTCTATTCTTCTCTTACTTTCTCCCAGGAATACTTTAATAACTTTGAAAAAAAAAAGATATATATATTAGAAGGAATGTGGAAATACCTGTCAAAAATGTGAAGAAGCTGTTGTTAAAAGTTATTTAGTAGAAAAGTAACGTAAAAAAAACCCAACATTCTAGTGGCCTACGTTGTAGATTTCAGTAAGTCAGAGACGCAGAGATGCTAAATTAGGAGTTTGGTATTTATTTACTTTCTCACATTTACATTTGAAAGAGCCTCCTCGTTTCTCCAGGCGCTTCCAAGCGCAGAATAAACACAAGGCAGAGCGTGAGGATCCAAAGCCGGGAAGGCTCTTTTCTCATCACGCTGATTTTCTTACTTCTCTCTTCGGCAGCAGCTCTGCCCGTGAATCATCAAAACCTTTGCTCCTTCTTTTCTCTGACCACTTAGAGGGTGGTTCTTTGATAGAAGGTGACTTGAGTCCCATCATCAAGTGCTTTTGCATTAAGGGCTGATTGATAATTGGATGGTTTCTTTCTTACTAAGAGCAGATAGCAAATTTTTTTTTTTTTTTTCCTGTCCTGTCTGAGTGCAGGAAGAGTTCTGCTTATGTCAAACGTATTAAAAGGTACCTCACGTAGCAAAAAAGTCTAAAGAGCTTTTGGAATGAAGCTCTTCTCTAATCATGGTCATTTTTCTGCTGCGACTTTTGAGGCAATGAATAAGATGTAGGTCTTTGTGGAGACAGCTCCTGACAGGAGGTTGGAGCCACGGCGGGGTCAGGCTCCTCTCCCAAGGAACAAGTGATAGGACAAGGGGAAATGGCCTTAAGTTGCGCCAAGGGAGATTTGGGTTGGACATCAGACAAAAGTTCTTCTCCACAAGGGTTGATAAGCGGTGGAACAGGCTGCCCAGGGCACTGGTGGAGTCCGTAGGGTTTTGGTGGAGCTTTGTAGAGTGACCACGGCCTGAGGTGTGACTGTTGAAAGACTCTAAGTGCGGGGAGAGCAGGGTGTCCATGGAGAAGGTAAGGAAAAGCCAGATGTTTTTCGTAAAAAAGCGTTGTGTTTTCAGTAGGAGAATCCTTCTTGTCAATATTGTTGACACTAATTACAGGTAGGCCACAGTCAGACTGGAGGAGCATTGAGGTAACAGTGGACTGAAGATCCCCAGCCAGTGTTCACCTTGATGATGTCACTGTGCCGTGGCAAATACTTGCTTGGTCTCAGAGAATTTGAGGTTATTGAAGCAAGTCATGGTGACTGAAATAGCTGCGGAGATCTGTGAATATTGAAATTGCTCCAAAACCTCAAGTAACAAGCTGCAGGACAAGAGGAATTGGCCTCAAGTTGCCCCAGGGGAGGTTTAGGTTGGAGCTGAGGAGCAATTTGTTGCCCTGCAGGGTTGTCCAGGCCTGTCTTGGTCTGCCCAGGGCAGGGCTGGAGTCCCCCTGCTCCCTGGAGGGGTTTCCAAGGTGTGGAGCTGTGGTGCTGAGGGACATTTCCTGTTTCAGTGGCTCATCTTGTGTCTTAAATTTTTCGAAAGGGCCTTTAATTTTCTAAATGACTATGAAAAGGGGGAAATATCTTTAAAAGCACTCTAGCTACAGACTTAACCACTCCTCCCTGTAACCCGTCCCTGGCAAAGTTTTCATGTGAAGCACCGATGGTGTTCAGCTTGAGGTGGGCACGAGGAGTTTGAAGTGGGTTTGCCAACACCACCAGGAGTTGTTGACTTACTGGCTGTTCAGTTTGGTCTATGCAGCCAAGTTATATTTATTTAAATGTAATAGAAACACTGGGATTTTCAGCAATTTGGTTCAGTGCTCAAGGTAGAATTTCGTGGAGCAAGGAAAAAGCTGGTGTTGCCCACGTCTCTGCAGTATGGCTTGGGGTGCATCAAGAAGAGTGTGGCCAGAAGGTCGAAGGAGGTTCTCCTCACCTTCTACTCTGCCCTGATGAGGCCACCTCTGGAGTGTTGTGTCCAGTATCTGGGCTCCCCAGTTCAAGAGGGGCAGGGAAATACTGAGAGAGTCCAGCAGAGGCTATGAGGGTGATGAAGGGACTGGAATATCTCTCTGATGAGGAAAACCTTGGGGTGTTTAGTCTGGAGAAGAAAAGCCTGAGAAGGCATCTGATTCGTATTTCCAAATCTCTGCAGGGTGGGTGTTGAGGAGAAGGAGACAGGTTCTTTTCTGGGGTGCCCTGGGATAGGATGAGGGGCAATGGGCACAAACTGGAACCCAGGAGGTTCCACCTCAAGAGGAGGAAAAGCTTCTTTACTGTGAGAGTGACAGAGCCTGGCCCAGGCTGCCCAGAGAGGTGGTGGAGTCTCCTTCTCTGGAGACTTTCCAAACCCCACCTGGATCTGTTGCTGTGTGTCCTGCCCTGAGTGATCCTGCTCTGGCAGGGGGGTTGGACTTGATCATCTCTAGAGGTCCCTTCCAACACCTACTATCCTAGGATTCTATGACTTCGTGGTCTTACACCTCAGAAAAGTCACTGAGTGTTTATCAAGGAAAGTGATTAATTGGTCTTAATGTGTCGTGGTCATTAGCCCCCTTTGGATATGACAAAGAAAAACTGACCCTGTTATTGTTTGGAAGTCTATCCAGGAGTTGCTTGATTTGGGAGCCTGTGAAATGGAAAGAAACATTAAATTGGCCAGTCCTGGATTTCCTGACTTTCCTTCTGCTTTCTGAGGGTTGCGGTCACGGAAAGCGTCGCAGCGCTGGACGCCGCAGCGAGGAGCGGTCGTGTGTTCTCAGACCAGATGGCTCATTAGAGCAACAAGAGCAGAGGAAATTGGAGACACACAAAGAGTTTTCCTTCGCTCTGTGCTGAGCAGCAGCCCTGGGGCTCTGCTCTTGCCATGCCACCATCCTCACCGGATGAAGTCCTTCAGCTTGGCAAAAGCCCACCCTTCCAGATTCTTGAGTCTGGAGAGTCTCAGTTGGGTCCCAGCTCAATCACTCAGTTTCTTCAGATAAGCTGTGAATTATCGTGTTGGCACGAGGGAGGACGGCTCTGCAGGTCTGCACGTGGTGACACTTGTGTCACCGGGCAAACCAAAGGCAGAGGAAAGCTGGCAAAAACAAGATGAAGGAGAAGCAACCTGAGGATGGAGGGGACGAGGAGATTGAGGGCACCCTTTGTAAGTTTGCAGATGACACCAAGATGGGCTGATGTGTTGATCTACTGGAGGGTTGGGAGGCTCTGTAGAGGGATCTGCCCAGGCTGGATTGAGGGGTTGAGGCCAGTGGGATGAGGTTCAACCAAGGTCCTGCCCTTGGGTCACCTCAACCTCTGGCACCACTCCAGGCTGGGGCAGAGTGGCCAGAAAGTGCCCGGAGGGTAAGGCCCTGGGGGGGTTGGTCGCCAGGCGGCTGGAGATGAGCCCGAGAGTGCCCAGGGGGACAAGGATCCCCCAGCATCCTGGCTGGATCAGTACTTGGGAGTCACCAGGGCCAGGGCTGGGATCGTCCCCCTGGACTGGGCACTGGGGAGGCCGCCCCTGGAATCCTGGGGTCAGTTTTGGGCCCCTCCCTCCCAGAAGGAAATGACCTCAGGTTGCCCCAGGGGAGATTTAGGTTGGAGCTGAGGAACAGTTTCTTCCAGCCCCTCCAGGGTTGTGAAGTCCTGTCTTGGGCTGCCCAGGGCAGGGCTGGAGTCTCCCTGCTCCCTGGAGGGGTTTCCAAGGCGTGGAGATGTGGTGCTGAGGGACAGGGCTCAGTGGTGCCCTGGCAGGGTGGGGGAACGGTCGGACTCCATGATCTCCAAGGTCTCTTCCAACCAAACGATTCTCTGATTCTATGGAGACCAGAGAGGGGAGCTTTGGAAGCCAAATTAGTGGCTGAAATTTCTTGTGCATAATGTACGTGCCTCATCCAAGGAGGGATATTGATGAAGCACTTCATGCATAATGGGAGTGGGGAATCTTCAAAGAAACTGGTAGTACCTCCGGTCTCCTTTTAGACGACTTTGCTCCGTACCCAGCCCTGTGATCAATAATTACCCTGTGATTTCCTGGGAGCCTTCTTGTTGAGAAAGTCAAACCAAAGCAGCGTAGGCTCGTGAAGGTGGCCTCGTCCCTGCTGAAGGGTGGCAAAGCG
Source organism: Baryphthengus martii (assembly GCA_013396935.1). NCBI lineage: Eukaryota > Metazoa > Chordata > Aves > Coraciiformes > Momotidae > Baryphthengus > Baryphthengus martii. The sequence goes on from VWZK01018036.1 coordinate 15,733, forward strand.
CCCTGGAAAACACCGGTTCCCGGCTGAAGGTACCTCACTTGCTGGTGTCACCTCGATGGAGTCGGGGACATCCTTCGTTCCCGTGCTGCCCTCTCAGCTGGGGTCTGCAGGTTGTGGTGGATCCCCACCCCCGCTCTAGAAAGCACCCGTGGAGAAAATCCATCCATTAATTGCATCTTGATTACGTTTTCACCTTCCTGCCTCTGTTTTTCTGGTTTTGCACGTTCTAACCTCTTCAAAAAAAAATAAATAAATCTGCAGCAAATTAAGAAAGAAAGGGAGATTTTATACATTCTGGCCATAACTCAGTAAAGGCCAAAATACTCAATTTTTTTTGCATTTTGTGGTTGCAATGCTCAAATCACAAGTTTTCTGAAGATTGTGGGGCTGATAATTCGCTTATTTTTGAGCAAGTTCAACATCCCATCACTGCTGAAGTTTCAAAGTAATGTTTTCAGGGACTGTGCTGCTTCTCCTAATTACAGGGTTCGGTGTATCCTAAGAGTAAATTTTTTTTCACGTAGAGTTTACCCAAAGACTTTTTCAATATAGACAGATTATTCAAATCAGAGGAGCATTTACAGTAGGAAGATGAGTACAGATCTGTTTTCCCTTGCTTTAAATGACAAATTTCTTTTAAAAAAAAATCATCATAATCGTCAAAATCGTTGGCTGTGGTGAGATACTGCTGAGAAAGTTTGAAAATTTAGGTGCCAGTTTATGAATAGTAGGATTACAACTCTGCTCCCATTCTGAGGGAGAGAAACAGCTGGTAAAAAATGTCATTCTTTAAACCATGAGAATGAGGAAACTGTTTTTGAGGAGCTGCAGAAGCAGAGGGGGAAGGTCTGAGGCTCCAAGTGGAGAAGGTGTGAAAAAAACGCTGGTCGAAAGAGTAGGAGTAGCTGGAGGGTGCTCAGCGATGTGGGATGTCCTGGTTGGTGCTGAGGTCACTGTGCAGCTTTGTTTTATATAACAGAAAAATTACACAAGCTTAAGTTTTGGTGATTTTCAGCCTTCAGGAGAACAGGAGAAAATGGGAGTTAAGGATGAGAGCGGGTGAGGAGTGGAAAGGATGAATTTGACCCATCCATGATTTCGTTGAGCTGTAGGTAACTTAGGTCATGAGTAGAAAAAGTGACTGGAAGCATTTAAAGTATGTCCTAAACTTGAGTTTTTAAGGGTTTGAAACCCCTCCAGGGATCATGGGGACTCCAGCCCTGCCCTGGGCAGCCTGAGACAGGCCTGGGCAACCCTGCAGAGCAACAAATTGTTCCTCAGCTCCAACCTAAACCTCCCCTGGGGCAACTGGAGGCTGGTTCTTCTTGTCCTGAGGAGCTTGTTCCTTGGGAACAGAGCCCGATCTCCCCTGGCTCCAAGCTTCTGAATTCCAGGGAGTTGTGGAGAGCCAGAAGGTCTCCCCTGAGCCTCCTTTGCTCCAGGCTGAACAAGCCCAGCTCCCTCAGCCGCTCCTCCCCACACTCCTGCTCCAGACCCTTCCCCAGCTCCATTGCCCTTCTCTGGCCACACTCCAGCCCTTCCAGCTCCTTCTGGGGGTGATCTACTGTACAGAAATCCGTAGATAATATCTGACAATGCACTAACTGACTGGGGCTTTTTGGGCTGATAGGGCAGCCTGATAGGGTGCTAAAGCCAGAGAAGTGGTTTTGGGTTGGTCTGGAGCTTCTCTAAGTACGTATTGTCATGGTGTAGGTACATAACGTGTACAGGGGCAACGTATTTGTTTAGTCCCACGGTGATCTTTTTTCCTCAAGTGTTGTGAAGTTGAGACTATAAACATCAGATGTTACATTGAGGACCAGCCCCAGACCAGCTGGTGCCCCTTCATCCACCGCCATATTGAAAAAGCATAACCATCCTGAGCAGGAAAAGCAGAAATCTTGGCCTGTAGAATCCTAGACTGGCTTGAGTTGGAAGGGACCTTCAAGATCATCTGGTTCCAACCCTCTGCCATGGGCAGGGACACCTCCCACCAGAGCAGGTTGCTCAGAGCCTCATCCAGCCTGGGCTTCAACACTTCCAGGGATGAGGCTCCACAACTTCCCTGGGCAAGAACTCCAGGAGCCAGCCTATCCTGGTGTCATCTCTCCCCATTTACCTATTCCCAGTAAAAATTGAAAATTCATTAAATTTCAACTGGGAAAGTATAAATCCACCAGCATTACCGGCTTCTTGGTATAGTTTGGCAGGATTGAGTCGTGCCGCTGGGTCATCTGTTGAGAAGGGGACGAGGTTTGTCCTTTCCTAGACAAATTCAAAGTGCCGATCTTACCAGGTTTTTTTTACGTTGCCATTTGTGCCATTCTCTTAATTTTGTTGTCGAGATTCAACTCACGGAAGAAGAAAAAAAAAAAAACTAGGGGGATGTTTCTGACTTTCCCTCTTTCATTCTGGCAGCTTCATCAGACATGCAAATACATTTCTCTTTAGGCTTGTAGAAAATGTTCTTTTAAAGTCATATGGAATAATCTGCTCGCAAACGTTCGCACTTCACATATCTGGACATGGCAGATTCGAGTGCAAAGAGATGACAGGCTTTCATATTTCTGTCTGCCAACAGAAAATTCAAATTCCAGAGACTGGCACCTCCTTTTATTACCATTTCATGTGAGAATAGTTTTGATAAGGAGAAAGTCACTGTTTTGCAGACGTTTAATGGATTTTTACAATCTAATACTTTCCTCCAGTTTCCTTCAGACGGAAATCAATCCTCCCCAACCTTCAGAAATAAAAAACAACAAAACCCCAAACTAACCCAGTTACTTTTGTGTCTCAAATTCTTTTTCCAGCCCCCTTGGCCCATTGCTTTCTATCCACCATTTGTATTTAATACCAAAACCAAACGACAAAAAAATAAATTACTACCAATGCTTTCTGGGCTGAAGTATTTACAGAATTTCTGACTCGGTTCCTATTGAATTCAGAGCAAAATTCCCATCGTTTTCGGTGGAAGCTTCTGTGGTTTTAAGGAGTACTCTTAATTTGAGTTTGCTGTTGGTGGGATAAATTGTCTGCCAAATGTAAACCGTTTCTGACCATTCAGGCCCTATTTACCACGGTCCATGCTGTTGGGATTAGGCAAAGCACTTTGGATGCACAGATTCCAGAGACACAGAGGAATTTTTTTGTGGTTAATGGAGTTTTGATGGAGGCTCGTAGAGTAACCGTGGCCTGAGGTGAGACCTTTGGAAGAGCCTGAGGAGAGCAGCATGTCCATCATGTTGTGGAGAAGGTATGAAAAAGCCAGTTATTTTTTTTAAAAAAAAAAGGCAGTGTGTTTTCAGTAGGAGGATCCTTGTTAATATTCATGACATTAATTACAGGTAGGCCACAGAGTGAAGGAGCATTGAGGTAAGAGTGAAGATCCCCAGCAAATGTTCACTGTATGATGTCACTGTACCATGGCAAATATTTACTTGGTCTCAGAGAATTTGAGGATATTGAAGCAAGTCACGGTGACTCTGAAACAGCACCAGGACAAGAGGAACAGGCCTCAAGTTGCCCCAGGGGAGGTTTAGGTTGGAGCTGAGGAACAATTTGTTGCCCTGCAGGGTTGTCCAGGCCTGTCTTGGGCTGCCCAGGGCAGGGCTGGAGTCCCCCTGGTCCCTGGAGGGACTTCCAACGCGTGGAGATGTGGTGCTGAGGGACAGGGCTCAGTGGGGCCCTGGCAGGGATTGGGCAACGGTTGGACTTGATGATCTTCAAGGTCTCTTCCAACCAAAACAATTCTCTGATTCAGTGATTTGCTCTTTATAAAGCCGGTGTGTTCAGAATCCAGTCCTTTTCCACTTTGTGAAATAAAAGGAATAAATTGACCCCGACGTAAGAAGTATCTTGACTGACCTGGTAACTTCTGACATTGCTGCTTGTTTATGAGATTTAGAGAAAAAGGGGAGAGTTGAAGGTGGAGAAAACAAATACCAGTGTGGGGAAAGAAAGTCTTCTTGTGCCCGGCGTCGTGTGGTCGTCGTCTCCACCCGACCCCCAGCCCGTAGCAACCTGCCCAGACCTGTGAGGAATAAGTTTAATTTAATTCATTTTTCCTTTGATTTCTTTCCTTCCTTGCCACACATGCAGCCCCACGTGACCTTTGCACCCCTACTTAATAAAATCCTATATAATCAAAAGGAAAGGATTTGATAAATATTACCCCCACCCACCACTGATTTTATTAATGAACTTTCAGCCAAGTTTCTTTAAATCCCCTGATGGATGGGGAATATCATCAATACTCATCTACATTTAACCTGTTTCCTATTTCAGGGGGAATGTGACTGTTACTATGGCGAGCACCTTGTTTCTAAAGACCGCTGCTATTTTATTTTTTTTGGTCAGAAAATGAAAATGTAGCGGCATTTATGACAGGGTTTATGTGAGGGGCACGCAGATAAATTCGTCTGAGGAGAAGCTGTTTTCTAATATAGATACTTTGCTGCTGCTTGACCCAAAGGTGCCCCTTTCTGACCTATTTCTGAGATGTTTTGCCGTATCTCCTTTTGGGGTTTGTGAATGTGTGAGCTGACCAGGATATTCTGGGAAAAACGAGGGCTTGCTTAATGGTAAAAAGAGACTTTTCACTCCAAATTTGCATCCCGCGCTCTTCTCGGAATAAAATATGCAAGAACAACATAAATGGCATACTCTTTTTTTTTTTTTTTTTTCCTCCCCTTCTTTTTTTTTTTTTCCCCATGAATTGGGCCTTTGATGTTCAAGAGGAGCCCGTATTAAAAGGACATCCCTAGAAGGCTGTGGAAATTGTTCCTATTTATGACAACTGTAAAATAGTACAAATCTAGCTGAATGTGATGGTGTCATTAGTTTGTGAATCGCATCCTTGAAAATAACTGTGGAGGAGCCAAATCGGTTTAAAAGAAGATAACAAAATGGTTTAAGCTACTTAGGTTGAATGCCAATTATATTTTAATATTCAACTGAGCATATTTTACGAAGAAAAAAGGCAGCGTCGACGCATGCATAACTCATTGGCAGCGTCGACCAGCTGTGCCACTCTTCTCTTCGAATCACTTTGTGCATTTTAGTAGCATGGTAATTTAGTAGAGAACTACCTGAGTGATGGCATTTTCAATGAGCAGGTAATCTACAGAGAATTTTTATATGGTTATGAGTTCTGTGCTTCAGCCTGGCAACACAAAAATACATCAAGACCAATTACGGTATCAACTTTCAGCGTGATACCCTTGCCACGCAAGTGCATGTATTTCTGCCCCAGGCATTTCAAATTGCATCTAATTTGAAATCTTTGGGGTTTTAATTAAATTTCAGAATATATGGAATTCTTCATTAGTACCTGCTCTGAATAGCAGATTATACTTCTCTCAGCCTCTCGTTAAAGAAGTAGGCTGTGGTAAATAGCGTGTTCAAGAACTGATCATTTGTGGTGCCTGGATATTGGGAACAGAAATAGTGAAATGCAAAATAATATCAAAAAGATTATTAGTCCAGTGAGGGACTCTTGATTTGTATTTTAATGGAATTTTACATTTCTCTTAATGATTTGCAAATTGTCCTCTGATTATAAGATGCATTAAGCTTTTCATTTTAATGGAGAGACACAGCCATTAGCAGGAATTTTTTTTTTTTTTGAAATTTTTTTTTTTTCTGTCTTCTTTTTTAGAGTGCTTCCCTGCAGCAGATAAATATTGAAACCATTAACACCTTTTGATGTACTTTAGAGTGCTGCAGCTTGGCCCGATACATGAATGAACCGTAGCCTTTTATATTTGAGCGCTTTGCTCGAAGCTGGCGACGGTCGTCGCGTGGGCGGACAATGACCGAAGCCGAACGGCTTTGCGGGCGAGCGGCAAAATTCTGTGTATTTCCCCGTAATTAACGTTCCAAACGTTCCGGTTGGCCGTCGTTCCTATTTAATGGGGAAAAGAAAAGTAAAGCCAACCAAAGTCCAGATCTGGAATTCAGCTGGAGGAGGCTCTTGACCTTCCCTCTGAGCCCCTTTTGAAGGGAGGAAGGGCCGCGGCGTCTCTTCGGGCAGCGGGTGAGTACACAGACATCTGCTTGGCTGCGGACACGAAAATCCACGTGCCCTCTTCGTTCCTCAGTCTGAAAGTCACATTTTCCCCCCCCCTCTTAATGTTGGGTAAACACCATTTGTGCTTGGGCTGATTTCACTGGGTTTGGCAGAGGGTGAGGGGATGAGGAACCAGCCTCAGTTTTTTGGCAAATCATGAAACGTAGGTAGAATTTCCCCGATGCTGCAGATTTGTGGAAAATAACGGGGCCGTTACATCAGGTAAATGCCTCCTTGTTAATCTTACTTACTAAAATCCCTACAATATTCTTGAGATGCCTTAGAAAGGCAAATCGTTCTCTAATTGGTGGAGGACAGGGGTGGTTTTAAGCAGTGTGCTCATTTCCCCAACCCCACCTGCTTCTCGCACTCCAAATAACCTGAGGTGGTCGGGCTCTTCAAGGCTCTGAGGAGCCTGCTCTGGTTGAGGATGTCCCTGCTCCCTCCAGGAGGCTTAGACCAGATGACCTTCAGAGGTCCCTTCCAACCCAAACCAGTCTCTGATTTCCGTCTCTGCTCTTATAGACCTTCTCCTCTCCTGGCAGGTGACCACCTTCTGCAAGAACTTCTTCCAAAGGCAGCGGTTACTTGAGGGCTGCCCATTAATTTAGCAAACCGTAGTCTCTGCAAAACCATCCGGGGTCGTTGATAGGCCTGTTCCTCTGTTTGCTTCCAGAGATGGCCGTTTAAATAATTTCCATCTCGGGAATTCAAATTGGAGTTCGTTTCACAGGGCACCGTTATTTATCAGTCAAGAGGTTGAGTGACATCGTGAAATCACACTGTGTGTCTTTGCAGTTGTTTCGCTGACCACTTCAATGTGTGCTCCTTGAAAAAAAAAAAAGAGAGAAAAAGGGGAAAAAAAACTTCCAACTTGGAGGTTGACACCGGAAGACTCTAGGAATTAATTGCTGCGGCGGCCGCTTTCGTACGTGCCTTGAAAGGACGTTGCGTCATCTGGGTTTTCAAAGTGCTGTGTTTAAGTGTTTAGCTTCACATATTAGATATTTATAATTCGGTGGTAAATGAACACAGACTGAAAAAAGGGAAATGGGTGCTTCGATACGGGACTTCATTTGTATGCAGTAAGCAAACAGCTGCATTTTATTACGGTTTCGCCGGTTAACGAATATTATTATTTTTAACTCGCGCGCTTACGAAGAAACTTGCAGGAATTGAAAGAAATTTCTATTAATCTTTTAGCCCAGTGGAGGTTTTACACTTCCCTCACATGTGGAGCACCCTTGCATCGCGTGTTTCGTGTGTTGATTTTCTAGGGCAGGTTATCTTTGGCGACACGATCTTCACGGAGCAGCCCAGGGGGCAGATTTCTCCGTCCCGAGTCATTTGGGAGTGGGTGTGTGGGGCCACGTTGAGAAAAGAAGTGGTAAAAGCGCCTCATCGCTGTAATTCTGAGTGGAATTAGAGAGGAAAAAAGCAATTCTGCGTGAAACAGGGAAAAAGGCAGGAGCTGATGGTGCATCCCAGTCGTCCTGCCCTTGTCAACGCTGGGTCCTCTGCCGTCATAGAATCATAGGCTGGTTTGGGTTGGAAGGGACCTTCAAGATCATCCAGTTCCAACCTCCCTGCCATGGGCAGGGCCACCTCCCACTAGAGCAGGGTGCTCAAAGCTCCATCCAGCCTGACTTTGAGCGCTTCCAGGGATGGAGCATCCACAGTTTCTCTGGGCAACCTGTGCCAGGGTTTCACCGCCCTCGTTGTCAAGATCTTCTTCCCAATTTCTAACCTGAATCTCCCCTCTGATGTTTTGAAGCCATCACCCCTTGTCCTATCACTACAAGCCTCCAGAGAGACCTTCTTGTAAGGCTTTTCAGTATTTCAAGGGGCCTGGCAGAAAGATGGAGATGGACTTTGGAGCAGGGCCTGTTGGGACAGGACAAGGAGGGATGGTTTGAAACTCAAAGAGGGAGATTTAGACTGGAGAGAAGGGAGAAATTGTTGGTGCTGAGGGTGGTGAGAGCCTGGCCCAGGTTGCCCCGAGAGGTGGTCGCTGCCCCATCCCTGGAACCATTGCAGGGGAGGTTGGATGGGGCTCTGAGCAACCTGCTCTAGTTGCAGATGTCCCTGCTCCCTGCAGGGGGGTTGGAAGAGATGACCTTGGAAGGACCCTTCCCATCCAAATCACTCTATGATTCCGTGATATCAAAATTCTTAGATTTATTCCCATTTGCATTGTGGGAGCAATTTGAAGCTCTGAGATAGATTGAAATAAACCAAATCTTGTAGGACATATCCCTGAAGTTGAAAGGCCATGGTTTCACACTTCCTTCCTGGTGGTTCTAGGTTTTGTGTGCGTGTGTGAATGGAGGGCTGGGGGGAATCGAGCTCCTTGTTTGCTTTGGTCACTTTTATTTCTCCCAGTCTGCACAATTTTAAGTCATCAGCACTCCCAGGTTTAGTTTGAAACGTGATACGATCCCGAGCCAAGAACTGGAACCAAAGGTCATGATGAGCTGGAGATTCTGATGTGAGCAAACCTAATTTATAGGCAGGAATTGGAAACGGTGCTTTATCAACACGTGCGAGCGGTCGAATTCTTTTTTTCTTCGCTTTGTATTCCGAGTTCATTAATATCAGAATGACACTTCCGGCATATCCATAAATCTTTGGAAGTTTTCTGCAGAACCTCCCTGCCCGTTCCAGTCTAACTATAACCAGATGGTCCTGCTTACGCTTCCGAAATCCCGGTGTAATTAGGAAACTACATCTTCAGTGATTTATTTAGGAACCGTGGGCAGGTTTGCGCGTCTCGTTAACAGGACGAGTCAGGAGAAGAGCTGGATCGTAGCAGCACCTCAGAGACTGTGTTTTTGTTGAGTTCCAACAATGCAGATCAGGTTAAATTGAATTTAATTTTGGTTTGTTTTTTTCCTTCTGGAGAAGGAGAGGAGGAGCCTACACAAGCCTGGCATCATCCATGGTGCTTTCAACAGGCAATAACCAGAATAATGAGAAAAAAAGAGAGTTGAGGTGGGACCAGAAGTTCCACTTTCGTGTGTGCCTGCCATGATTTCTGGTTTTTAAATTAAGGGATGACCAGTTTTGGTCTCTTGTTACACATTTAGTCTGGAGAACAGAAGCCTGAGAGGGGATATTTGTCCTGTTTTCAAATCTCTGCAGGGTGGGGGTCAAGGGGAAGGGGCCAGGCCCTTTTCTGGGGCACTCTGCGATAGGACAAGGGGCAATGGGCACGAACTGGAACCCAGGAGGTTTCACCTCAAGAGGAGGAGAAACTTCTTTGGTGTGAGGGTGACAGAGCCTGGCCCAGGCTGCCCAGAAAGGTGGTGGAGTCTCCTTCTCTGGAGACTTTCCGACCCCCTCTGGATGTGTTGCTGTGTGACCTGCCCTGGGTGATCCTGCTCTGGCAGGGGGGTTGGACTCGAGGATCTCCAGAGGTCCCTTCCAACTCCTACCGTGCTGGGATTCTGTGGCCCTTTGGTAGGTGTGAGAGCAGAGTTCAGTTCCCAAGTTGGGTCTGCAAATCGGAGCCGATGAGGAGAATTTAGAAGATGCTCAGGTGAAGTTCTTGGTGGGTACCAGCTCTCTGACAAAATGAAATAGAGAGGGAAGCCCCTCATTTATTTCTATCTTGAATGGAAAAATACAGATTTAATTTTCTGGCCCACTCACTTAGAAATTGCAGCCGAGCTGGTGCGTGGTATCTCTGGAAGAACTATTTTGTGTCCTTTCCAGAACAGATATGGCCTTAAATACTGATAAAATATGAAAAGATAACATGAGTTTGGAGTGCAGGAGAGAGGTAGTGGAGTCTCCTTCTCTGGAGACTTTCAAAACTCCCCCTGGATCTGTTCCTGTGTGGCCTGCCCTGGGTGATCCTGCTCTGGCAGGGGGATTGGACTCTATGATCTCTAGAGGTCCCTTCCAACCCCTCCCATTCTAGGATTCTATGATTCTCTAGTGGTTGATGTTTCTCAGTTGCTCTGATCAGCAGTTGACTTGTTTATGTGTTTATTAAACATACACCCGCAGCACTATGAAAATACCAAGGTGTGAGTTAGCCATCTCCAAACCAAAATGTTGAGTGGCTTAAAATCAGCAGAACACTTTCCTTCCTGTGCTCAGCGATGCATCGAAAAGTCTTGATATCGTGGAGCCTGCTGGGAAGGGCTTGTGGATGAGGTCCTACCACGTAGATGTGGGCTAAGGCTGGGGCCTCGTGTCATCACTTAGGAGAGGAAGCTAAAAATACGTAAAATCAGAGTTTGAAACCAACAGCATTAAATGATGAGTCATGTTCTGTGCACCGTGGATTTTCCTGCTTCCTTCAGCAATTAAAATATACCAGATTCTTGCTTTTTTTGACCACGTGTCCTTACCTGGCAGGTGGGCATTGGTGACAAGCCTGAACTTTGTGTGAGATGCTGCTTATACCATTTATTTTTAAAGTACCTGAAAGGGGATATTGAGAGCGTTTCTTTCAATGGACAAACATGAGAGTTTCGGAGGAGCAAGAGAGGAACCCTCAGCTGAGATGTCCTGGGCTGAAAAGGCTCTGCTTCTCCTCACGTGTGTGAATAAACTGCCTGAGGACTTGGTCCGGCTTGTAAAACATCCAAAAGATGCTTGATGCAGGATTGTGGAAAG
>VWZK01018036.1:31425-57076 GCA_013396935.1 Baryphthengus martii
AGGGAGAGTTCCTTGCTTCTAAGGATAGAATTTGGCCCCGCAACCCCTTCAGCAGTCTGAAGGGAGCTGCACTTAAAACTGTGTTAAACTACAGATCAGAAGCAGCTCCCATTAATTGGGTTTGAAAATCGTTCGGCCTCTTGGTGTGAGCCAACCTGGACGTGATGTGGGTTTTTTTTTTTTCAAATAATGTTTTGATACATTTTTTTACTTGAGTGATTCAGGTAAATAGCATGTTTATAAACGACAGTTGAGTTTGTGTTTTATTCTGTCACGTCTTGCAAACGCAAACGTGCTTAAGCGATTCGTAAAAAGGGTTATAAAGTCATAGAAGGGGTTGGGTTGGAAGGGACCTTCAAGATCATCCAGTTCCAACCCCCCTGCCGTGGGCAGGGACACCTCCCACTAGAGCAGCACTTCCCTCACCTACATTTCTCTACTTCTTGGACTGTGGTGACCCCCAAACCACATTATCAAGCATTCTAGTGTTCCCTAACAGCTTCAATAAGGACCACCTAATATTAATGATGCGGTGTTTTGAATTTCATGAAGTATTTACTTCTGGAAGTGTATCTGCAGAGGGATATTCAGAAAGTAGCAGAAGAGACGGTGCAGGGCTAGTGCCAGGATGGCAACGAGCACTGCAGGGTCTGCTGCGAGAATTATCTCCTCGTCTCTAAGTTGGAGAGACGTGGGTTTGATGGATGGACCGCTCGGTGGATAAGGAGTTGGCCGGATGGTTGGACTGAAAGAGTAACGGTCAACGGCTCAATGTCCCAAGTGGAGGCCGGCTGAAAGGGAAGAGACCTCAACTGGAGTCAAGACTGGGCAAATACAGAGGAGGGAACTGGAGTTAAGAGATTTGTGTGAGCTCAAGTGTTGAACGTTAGGAGGAGAAATCTGTGCTCAGTAGCAGACCTGATAAGCAAGTGAATTTTATTCTGCAGTGACATTCTGGACAAAAACGTTTTAAAATATATATATATCTCTATTTTAGGCTGATGCTTTTGAAGTGAGGGATTTCCTTTAGATCTGTGTCTTGTAAATGGACTCACCGTGGTTTCAACTGAGGAATCGTCCTCTAACTCCGTATCCAAAATCATGGGTCTAGTCAGTATTCAGGTGACTCTGGAGGTGACATGAGCAACACGTCTTTAACAGCCCCACTCAGTAGTGAAGGAGGCTCAAAATCGCTAAAACTGAGCCCTCTTCCCTTGCAGTAACCGTTGACACGGCCGCCCGTTGTCCGTACAAGTTCCTCAGTTTGAACATGAATCCATTTTTCCAAGATCCAAGAGCCAAAGGAAGCTTTCGATGGCAGCTTGCTGGGGGAGCTGCTGGTTCGTAGACAAACTGGGAGTGTTTTTGAAGAGGTGTGCTTGATTTTTTTTGATTTTTTTTTTTTTTCTTTTTTACCAATAATAACGGTGAAAAACGGTAGGTGTAAAAACAAACCCAAAAGTTGTCTGTGTAGTACCACAGGCTGCGAAAAAGCTGGCGAGGAGGGAAGAGTATTTGTAACTGTTTCTTTGCAATTGGAAAAACCCCTTGAGAGAAGCAAACAAACAAACAAACATCCCCACAACAAACAGAAGAACGAAAATTCCCAGCAGTCGGTGTCGAGGAGAAGGAAAAAATCGGTCTGTCTTTAATCCCTCTTTGTCAAAGGGATGAAAAAGGTTGGAAAATCAGAGGGTGGATCTCTTGGATCTCTTTTCACCCGGGTGTCCCCGTCGGTGTCACGTGTTTATCTGGAGAATTGAAGTCCGGTGAGGTGTTGAGAGCCACTTTGGAGGCATCAACAGCAGGTCCAGGGTAAGTCCCTCTTTTTAGGGGCTTGTAACTTCCCTGTCAATACTAATTTTGGATCTGTCCTGGCGCTTGCGATCCTGGCACGAGCCGTGCAATTGGCTAGGCTGGCGGCACTGCACGGTTTTGGGGCTTTTGACCGGCCGGTGATGGAATGGTGATGTCTGTAGGAGGAGGAAAACATCCAAGAAGTCATTCACCCACCACCTGTCGTTGAACCCGGGTTGTTCAGCCTGGAGAAGAGAAGGCTCTGCAGAGACCTTCTAGGGGCCTTTCAGGGCTTCCAGGGGCCTGGCAGAAAGATGGGGACAGACTTTGGAGCAGGGCCTGTTGGGACAGGACAAGGGGGAATGGTTTGAAATTAAAAGAGGGAGATTTAGACCAGAGAGAAGGGAGAAATTGTTGGTGCTGAGGGTGGTGAGAGCCTGGCCCAGGTTGCTCCGAGAGGTGGTGGCTGCCCCATCCCTGGCCCCATTGCAGGGGAGGTTGGATGGGGCTCTGAGCAACCTGCTCTAGTTGCAGATGTCCCTGCTCCCTGCAGGGCCAGATGCCCTTGGAAGGTCCCTTCCCACTCAAACTACTCTGTGATTCCATGAAATCCACCCAACTACCTTTGTGGTCCTCTGGTGCCATAGACACAGCAGCTGGAGGTGGGGATGGTTCCTCAGGGCGGTGGAGCCTTGGATCGCAGGTCGCTCCCTTCCCCATCCTTCAATCCACCTTCACGTCTACCTTCCTGGTGCAGCTCCAGCTTGGTGAGGTGTGCGTTTGGGTGTAAAATCTGACAAATTCTTGGTCACTTAAATGAGAAATAGGATCTGACAACACCGTTTGCTCCGTGTTGGCCATAACACGTGTTCCTTGGCACGAGGACAGTCCAGAGCCTGGTCACCTGGAGAGAGCACGTAGAGCGAGCGCTGTAGGTTGGGCCCAGAAGAAGGAGATAACCTTTGATATTTCCGTTCCTATGATGTGGTTGAGTTCAGCCCTTGCTCTGCTGGCATCTGCCGCTCCGGAATGAGCCTCAGCTCACGGAGGTCCGAGGCGTTTTCACATAACGAGAGGATTTGTGCACGTGTTAATTTTTACGCACGTGTTTTACGGCGCTTTATAAACGCTATTGAACGGCGTAAAACGTTGGCGCGCGCTGGAAGCCGGTGAAAGTTCAGCCATCTGATTTGGGCGGGTTACGCTCGCAGGCGGCTCGCAGTTTAATAACAGTATTTGGCACTGTCTCTTCAAGCTGCTTAAACTAATTAATGCCTTTGCTCCCTACAGGATGAAATTGAGTTTTCAGATACGTTTATAAAATGATGGGCGCGGTGGTTAAATAGTTCATTCTTCCCAGCTGGAACTTCTGAGTGGTTGATGTGGGTGCAGAGGCAGTATCGCAGAGTCACAGCATCACAGAATGGTAGGGGTTGGAAGGGACCTCCAAAGATCACGGAGTCCAACCCCCCTGCCAGAGCAGGATCACCCAGAGCAGATCACACAGGAAGGCGTCCAGGTGGGTTCTGAATGTCTCCGGAGAAGGAGACTCCACCACCTCTCTGGGCAGCCTGGGCCAGGCTCTGTCACCCTCACTGGGAAAAAGTGTTTCTGTGTGTAAACACACAGGACCTCCTCTGCTCCAGTTTGCACCCAGTGCCCCTTGTCCTGTCATTGGATGTCACTGAGAAGAGCCTGGCTCCATCCTGCTGACACTCGCCCTTTCCATATTGATAACCATTCCTGAGGTCACCCCTCAAGCTCCTCTTCTCCAAGCTGCAGAGCCCCAGCTCCCTCAGCCTCTCCTCAGCAGGGAGCTGCTCCACTCCCTTCAGAAGCTCAGGGGCTCTGCACTGGACTCTCTCCAGTAGTTCCCTGTCCTTGTTGAACTGGAGTGCCCAGCACTGGATCCAGTCCTCCAGGTGAGGCCTCACCAGCGCAGATCAGAGGGGGAGGAGAACCTCCCTGGCCCTGCTGGCCACGCTCCTTCTAATGCCCCCCAGGAGCCCCTTGGCCTTCCTGGCCGTGAGGGCACCTCGTCAGCTTATGGTCATCCTCTTGTCCACCAGGACTCCCAGGGCTTTTTCTCCAGAGCTGCTCTCCACCAGCTCAGCCCCCACCCTGTACTGATCCAGGGGGTTGTTCTTCCCCAGATGCAGAACTTTAGATTTTCCCTTCTTGAATTTCATTAAGTTTCTCCCTGCCCAGCTCTCCAGCCTGTCCAGGTCCCGCTGGATGGCAGCACAGCCCTCCAGCGTCTCAGCCACTCCTCCCAGTTTGGTATGATCAGCAAACTTGCTGAGGGTCCTCTCCATCCCCTCGTCCAGGCCGTTGATGAAAATATTCAACAGGATTGGACCCAGTGTTGACCCCTGGGGGACACCACCAGTCACAGGCCTCCAGCTGGAGTCTGCTCCACTGACCACAACTCTCTGGGCTCTGTCCTTCAGCCAGTTCCCCAGTCCATCTCACCACACAATCATCCAATCCGCACTTCTGAAGTTTGTCTGCTTGTATATTCTCCCATGAAAAGAGTGCCCTGGGAAGAGGATAATCTCTGCTGCTGCTTGACAGGAGAGGATAAACTCTGGTCCCTCTTTGAGCCCCTTGAAAGGCACTCGA
Source organism: Baryphthengus martii (assembly GCA_013396935.1). Classification (NCBI taxonomy): domain Eukaryota; kingdom Metazoa; phylum Chordata; class Aves; order Coraciiformes; family Momotidae; genus Baryphthengus; species Baryphthengus martii. The sequence continues at coordinate 35,845 of VWZK01018036.1, forward strand.
TAATTTGGGCATCGCTTGGCACGGGGATGCCGTTGCTGGGGGCGGGGGGCGTTGGCTCTGGAGCATATTCCTACAGGTTTCAGAAAGCTACGGGTCCATCACATCCCAGCTTGTTGCTTCCCCTGGCAAAAATGAGGGGAAAAAAAAAAAGGGGATTTTGTTGGACTGGGGCCCCGGCGACGTGCGGTCGTTGATTTAAAAGATGACATCAGGCGGTCGTTCCTCGAGACCCGTCGAGCGGGCGAGGTTAACGCTGATCTCACCGGTTTAAGAAGGAGGTTAAAAAAAAAAACCCAAGGAGGAGTAACCGTTTGATTGGAAAGAAACCTTTGTGAAGAAATCACAGTAAACAAAATGTGTTTGCCTAAGGAAACCCTCCCAGCAATCAGCCAGTAACACAACTGCTTGTGCTAATGAACCCAAAGCTGTTAATGTGGTTTCTTCAGTTAAATTGATTCATGAATTTTGAAGAGAACATTATCTAATGAATTTTCTTTGAATAGAAAGCAATTAAAAGGACAAATCAGTCTGATTAACCCCAAAGTCACCCTCCTGCCACAAATGGTGTACAGTTTGAAATTATATCATAAAAAACTAGAGCAGATTTGCTATCTCTTTGCCCTCTACTAATCCATGTAAATTAATGAACAACAAAGTTAATTTCTTTGATGACCCTTTTCTCGTATCACCTGGATTATGCTGATGTTTAATTTGCTTAATGTTATAATAAAGACTAAACAGATTTTTTTCAATGAAGTGATTATCATTCCCTTCAGTTAAGAAGTGATTTTTATTATTTAACACACAGAGAATGGTGGATGGGTTTCCTTTAAGAACAAAATCGCATTCCGCCGCGTTTCTCTGTAACGTAATCAACATCTTTTTTGAGAAGGAAAGAAGGAAAACATTTGTAATCGCTTTGTTTCTTTGCCAAAGCAGGAGGCTGAAGCTCTCAGCCGCGGGAAGGGGTCTCTTTTCCCTTTTTTTTTTTTTTTTTAATTCACCCACTCGCTCCTCTCAATAAGTTATTCACCACTTAGATCTTCAAAGCTTTTACGAGTGCCTGGGAAGAGCAGCAATAGGTGTTCGACCCAAGGACAATCCAAAGGCAAGGCTGGCGCTTCTCCTTCCCTCACACAACCCCGGGTTGGGAAGGTAAAAACCCTGCGAGGCAGAGGAAAGCCGGTCCTGACGCATTTGCTCCTTCGTGATTCCAGCAATCGGAACGCTTAGAAGCAATTTGCTGGTGGACTAAAATGAAAATAATGGAAGAGACGTTCTTTTATTGTAGTTATTTTTATTTTTTTTCCTTAGCCCCGCGTCGTTAAGGACGTGCCCAACGGTCAAGGTCGCGGGGAGTCCGTAGGTTTTGGTAACGACGCGGAGCGGTAGCTTGAGGGGGGTCTCGGCTATAAAATGCGGTCAGGCAGGATAATACCCAGGCCGCTGGCTCTAGGGCTTCTTCTGCCACACGTCCCAGCTGAACCTGGAGATTAGCTGGAGATGCCAGGACTTTGTAAAATCAATAGAGCCGGTTATTTCTCCTCCACCCCGCCTTTTGTTTTTTTTATTTGACTCTATGCTGATTTATACTCTGCCAATTTGGGGGTGGGAACAAAAAAAAAACCACCACAATTTTATCTGTTAACAGGATAATTGTACTTGAAGGAAATTAGAAACAGAGGGAAATCAAAGCCTTAAATTCTTTTTTAATAGTGATCGGTTACTCGAAGCGCTCTTCTCTAACAATCAGATATTTAAATGCAGCAATAGAGGCTACAACGACAGGACAGTGCTGTTTAAATTTAAATTTAAATCAGAAAGCTGCTCTTGAGGGCTCTGCTTCGCGTCGGGTGTTTTTTGACCCTTTCGTTGTGGCTTTTTTTCAGCTGGGCTTACAAATTGCGCTCACTCCCTCCTCCTTTGCAGATTCCTTCACCCGCCAAGTGCTGTGGACCCTGTTGAGAGCCGTGAAGTTCGGCGAGGCCGTTTCCTACAAGCAATTAGCGGACCTGGCGGGCAACGGCCGAGCGGCGCGAGCGGTGGGAGGAGCGATGAGGAGCAACCCTGTAAGTTCACGTCGACTTTTAAATGAAGTTGATGGAAGACGGTGGATGGAGAGAGGTTTGCGGGCTAAATGTCATTAGATTAAATTTATCTGCTATGAAAACTGGTCTACCATGAGTAATAAGGTCAGTAAGTGTTTTTAATCAGCAATAATGCACAACCCAGTTGAATGTGATTTATTCCCGGCCATTTATGGGTGTTGGATTTGAAAGAGAAACGCTTCGGTTTAATTCAGCAGCTTCTACGCGTTTTGTTGTTCTTGAGTTTTTTTACAAATTCTTAGGTGAGGGGAGTCTTTTATCCCTCGTTTCGACAGGGTGTGAGTAGCTTTGCTTGTGCTAAGAGCAGTCCAGCCTCGCTGGCGTGGATGTGTTTCTGAAAATGTGGAAGAGGAGGATTTTTAAATCGTGTAGCTAACACGTTTGGATCCAATCCCTAATTGTCGATATAGTTCTTTTTCCCGCCGTTCTCCAAACCAGCTGTAAACGACATTTCTCCAATAGATAGAGGTGAGTTGCCTGAATTTGACTCATCTAGAGGGTGAAGCATTCCAGGTTAGGCCTGTGGATTTGAGAAGAACAGTGTGTTATACCACGTGGCCTCTCTCTGTCTTCCCGGGAATTATCTTTCCATTTTAGTTGTCCAGGTTTAGATTTCCAGATCTATTTATGCACCTAGAATCATAGAACGGTTTGGGTTGGAAGGGACCTTCAAGATCATCTTGTTCCAACCCCCCTGCCATGGGCAGGGACACCTCCCACTAGAGCAGGTCGCACAAGGCCCCATCCAACCTGACCTTGAACACATCCAGGGATGGAGCATCCACAGCTTCCCTGGGCAACCTGGGCCAGGGTCTCACCACCCTCAGAGTGAAGAACTTCCTCCTGATTTCTAATGTAAATCTCCCCTCTGACAGTGTGAAGCCACCACCCCTTGTCTTATCAGTACTTGTAAAAAGATCATTCCCAGCTCTCTTGTAGGCACCTGAATCACACTGGTTGATGTGGGACTGCTGCTGCAGCCTGCTTCCTGAGCAAAGGAAAGGAGAAGCTGGTAAAGAGAGCACCGCTACATCTGTCTGTACACATTCGTTCCCTTTAAAAAAAAATAATTGATTTCTGTTAATATCATCGTGGCCTTTTTGGCCATTTTTTAGCGTCCTTTCCCCTTATTACCACCTGCCCTGAGCAACACGTGTCCTTCCGTACCCAAATTCCTCCCCTTCTCTCCAGTGTTGTACCTGCCGTAACCTTTGACCTCTGTGTTGGTTTTACATCCGCTCCTCTCGGTGTTTTCCTTACTAAGGAAAGATAACACAGGACTGCAACGTGTAGGTGCAAAGTGGGTTGGAATATCTGTTTTCATGAGAGCCGGCGGCTTTACGTAGAGAAATAACAAAGGTGAGGGTTGTTGGTTTGGTTTGGTTTGGTTTGGTTTGGTTTGGTTTTTTTGCAGTGTCAGATATTATCTTTATATTTCACCTAGTTCATAAAATCCACCTGCAGATTATGGCCCTAAAGTGGGAAGGAGCATGTAAAGATTTCTATGGGAAATATGGAAAACCTAGTGAATAGGTGCTCACGTTGCAGTGCAAAAGGACTCTGTGTGTGTTTGCCTGTGGAATACGCAGGAAATTCCAGATTAACTCCAGGAGATGTGCAGTGATAAAAACGTGGTTTGAAATGGGCAGGGCTCTCATTACAGGCAGGGATTTATGCTTTTTTTTTTTTTTTTTTTTTTTTTTCACCTTTTTTGTGGTTNTTTTTTTTTTTATCACCAGCTTCCTATTATGAAATATTGGGGTGGTACGATACTAATACAGCTCTTTTTCCCTAAAGCTAGACATTATTATCCATAATACGCTTCAGAATTTTCCGCTGGCGACCGAAAACACCGCAGCTGTCGTACGGGGTGGGGAATAACAATAATAATGAGATAGGACCCCATTTTAAAAAAAAAAAACCAAGCCATAGCTTTGCTGTCTATTTTCAGAACTATTTTCATCCCGTCTCGCAGGGGAAAAAGCAGGAATTTTCACACCGCAACCTGCTGTTCCCGCTACTTTGGATGCTGCTGCTCCACTGCAGCCCGAGGGCAAAGCCGGGTACATTTCTAGGCGCTAGCAATTACATCTCCTTTTTTGCACGACACTCTATTGTTATTCTTTGAGAGCGGTTTCCTGCCGGTTTGCATCCCGTCGCCTCCTCTTTAACGTACGCCGCGTTATACCAGGAAGCCTTCCATCCCCTTTAAACGGTTCGCGTTGTCAAGCGCGATGCAGCCCGTTGACGGAGCGGAGCTTTTTGGGCGCCTCTCGTGCGGAGGGGTTCGTAGGAAGAGCTGGTAGGTGCTTGAAACACCCGGCCGTGCCTCTTGATTGAGCGTAGAAGTTAAACTCCTGCGCCGCGAGGCGAGTTTCCGCGGGGCGGCGCTGCCCGCGTCGAGTCGTAGGGTGCCCACGAGCCTTGTACGGTGGCCAACTCGCTCGCAATCTGTTTATCGGGTGAGATTCGTGGATTCATGGAATAGTTAAGGTTGGAAGGGATCTTCAAGATCATCCGGTTCCAACCCCCCCTGCCATGGGCAGGGACACCTCCCACTAGAGTAGGTTGCTCAAGGCCCCATCCAACCCAGCCTTGAACACTTCCAAGGAAGGGACATCCACAGCCTCCCTGGGCAACCTGTTGCAGGGTCTCACCACCCTTACTGTGAAGAATTTCTTCCGGACATCCAGTCTAAACCTCCCCTCTTCCAGCTTGAAACCACTACCCCGTGTCCTATCACCACAAGCCCTTGCAAACAGCTGCTCTCCGTCTTTCTTGTAGGCCCCTTTCAGATCCTGGAGGCCACTAGAAGGTCTCCCCAGAGCCTTCTCTTCTCCAGGCTGAACAGCCCCAGCTCCCTCAGCCTGTCCTCACAGCAGAGCTGCTCCAGCCCTTCAGTCATCCTTGTGGCCTCCTCTGGACCCGTTCATTGTCTTTCTTGTTCGGGGGCTTGTCTTTCAATGTCTTTCTTGTTCGGGGGCTCCAGAACTGTACCCAGTGGTCCAGGTGGGGTCTCACGAGAGAGGGGGGAAATCAGCTTCCTCAACCTCCTGGTCCCACTTCTTTTGCTGTGGACGTGATAGGCCGCCTGGGCTGCAAGTGAACACTGCCGGCTCATGTTCAGATATCGCGCTGCAAATCCTCCTAAATAGTTCGTTAAGCCGAACGTGTCATCTGTGATGTCATTAACGTATCGGCGCAGAACAGGAAGAACAGTGGGGTTAATAACGGCTACGCTCACGGCACGAGCTTTAGGGTATGAACGTTGGGTTTGAGGAGCAGTCGCCTTGAGGTTGGTGCTGAAAAGTGATCATAGAACGGTTTGAGTTGGAAGGGACCTCTAAAGGTCATCTAGTCCAACCCCCCTGCAGGGAGCAGGGACAATGGTATTTTGTTAAGCAGCAGATCATGGAATCCTAGACTGGTAGGGGTTGGAAGGGACCTCTGGAGAGCATCGAGTCCAACACCCCTGCAGGGACAGGATCACCTACGCAGGAACAGGTCCAGGTGGGGTTGGAAAGTCTCCAGAGAAGGAGACTCCACCACCTCTCTGGGCAGCCTGTTCCAGATCGGTGGTGTTCAGCTCACTGGAGAGGAGCTGAAGCCAGTGGACGCTTTTATTGTGAATGTGGAATCAAAGTGGATCCTTCTACTAATGCTTGATGCTGAAGTGGTCCAAAGTTGCAATGCCGTAGTGTGTTTGCACCTTGAGATGCTTCTTGTGGTTGAAGGACTGACTGTATTACAAACGTGATGGCTAAATCGTAACCAGGATTTAATGAGGACGGTTGTAACAGTAAAAATGAGCGTTTGAAATAAACCCAAGGCTGGCGTTATTCCCTAAATGTGTTGATAAAATTGCAAATCTCACTTTTTTCCGTGAAACATTGGAACATTTCTCCCTTGCATATTGATCCAATATTGATCTGTCCCAAGTCAAGGATATTATTCGACCAAAATGTTTGAAAGGTTGGAAGGAGTGATTTGTGCAAATGCATTGTGCATTTGCAAGGTATGGGTTTGAAATGTTGCGAACACCTTAAAATACTTGGGTGTTAATTCCTTCAGTGGCTGGGATTCAAAGAATCCCAGTAGGATAGGGGTTGGAAGGTCCCTCTGGAGCTCATCTGGTGCCCCCATCCCCCCCTGCTCCAGCAGGGTCACCCAGAGCAGGGGGCCCAGCAGCGCAGGGTCCAGGCACCTTTGCAATCTCTCCAGACAAGGAGACTCCCCAAGCTCTCTGGGCAGCCTGGGCCAGGCTCCAACCCCCTCCCAACAAACAAGTTGCTCCTCCCGCTCCCAGGGAACCTCCTGGGTTCCAGTTGGTGCCCGGTGCCCCTTGTCCTGGCGCTGGGCACCACTGAGCAGGGTTTGACCCCGTGCTGGGTCACACTCCGGTGTTTGTTTCCACCAGGGAAGAGAGAAAGTAGAAGCAACAGGATGAGCAAACTGAAAGATTCTGTTTTGCTGAGCGTGATTCTTGTCGTGTGGTACAAGGTGATATTTCAGCCACCTCCATTACAGCCTGGCCGGTCTGGTTTGGGACAGTGGGACGGTTTCTGGTGGTCTCCAACCCATCAGCAGCCTGATGGGACAGTCGAGTTTCCCGTGCCTCAAATTGAAAACCCCTAAGGAGCGACGCTCCGCTCCGCACCGCTCTGCTCCGTCCTCCGACGGGATCTGCTAAGCGCAGTTCAGAGGCGATCGATCCCTTGCGCAGGGAGGTTTTTCCCCCTCCGCCTCCCCCATCTTTTTGCTAAAGGACCGCGTTCTGGAGGAGTTAGTTTATTCACAGATTGCCACGAGCGTTAACGACGCCCCAGTCTTGTTCTGCCAGTCACCCAGATGGCTGTTGATAAAGATTTAGCATCATGTTCTGAGTGTCAGGGCTGTCAGTAGCGCTGAACCATTTGACCAGAAGAAAAAAAAACGCACGGGGAGCTATTGATTACAGCTTCTCAGTGTCACTTGTTCACCAGGATTTAGGTATTGATGAGGCTGCGAGTGAAAACAAGCTCTTTCCCTCGTGGGCCTCTAACCCAGAAGAACAAAAGCAAAGTTGGAGAAAATATTCAGCCGGTGCCCGAATCAGAGGGACTCCGCTATCGACCCGAGGGCCCCTTCGTGTTATTTTTGTTGGGAGGCAGATCTATGGGTTTGGAAGTTTTAGAGCGTTCGAGGTCGGGTCTGGGTAAAGTGATGGATTCGCATATTAGATGAATTAGATTTCACGGCGCGAAGATTTCGGCGGAGCTATAATATTATGAGCTGCTTGGTTATTGATAAAAATTACATTAAATGTAGCCGAGGCATTAAAGCTCCAGATGAGGGTAGTACTCCCTCTAAAATGTCCTTAGGGCCCTAATAAATTTTAGCAGGTTTAATTATTTTAGTAGTCTGAAAGTTGTCACCACAATTAAGCCAAACCGAAGCATTATTCAATATTTTTAAATTACGGCACCGATACAGCTTTTGTGCCTCGTTTTCTTTTCGATGCGGCGCGGTGGAGGGTGACGTACGGGCACTCAGGTGTGTTAGGACAGACGTGCTATAAATTCTTTTATTTTGGGTGTGAAGAAAGCTACATTTATATCATACCCTTCTCTTCTGACTTGATGGTCAGTCTGTGTTTGTGAACAGGCCCTGCACCGACCCAGGGATCATCCAAGACCCCAAGCGGCATGACAGCTCATGCCACCTGGAATTAGAGTCCTTTCTTTGACAAAACTTGGGTGCACCTTCCATCTTAGAATCATAGATTGAGTTTGGTTGGAAGAGACCTTGAAGATCATCGAGTCCAACACTTCTCCTGGCACTGCCAGGGCACCACTGAGCCCTGTCCCTCAGCACCACATCTCCACGCCTTGGAAACCCCTCCAGCGATCAGGGGGACTCCAGCCCTGCCCTGGGCAGCCCAAGACAGGCCTGGACAATCCTTGTGGGATAGACACTTTTCCTCATGTCCAACCTAAACGTCCCTTGGGGCAACTGGAGGCCTGTTCCTCTTGTCCTGCCGCTTGTTCCTTGGGAGCAGAGCCCGACACCCCCTGGCTCCAAGCTCCTGAATTTCAGGGAGTTGTGGAGAGCCAGAAGGTCTCCCCTGAGCCTCCTTTGCTCCAGGCTCAACAAGCCCAGCTCCCTCAGCTGCTCCTCCCCACACTCCTGCTCCAGACCCTTCCCCAGCTCCGTTGCCCTTCTCTGGCCACACTCCAACCCCTCCGACTCCTTCTGGATGTGAGGGGCCCCAAACTGACCCCAGGATTCAGGGTGTGCATATATAGTGTACGTGTATCTAGTGTGTAACTCGTGTGCATGGATTGTAAGGGCACAGATATCCCCAAATAGAACAACACTTGCAAAATACAACTACTTCTAAGAAACCAAGTGCACGATGACATGGTGTAAAGATTTTTCTGGGGCTCACTGGAGCTGTCACAGACGGGTAATTCACTTGTGGCATTGCCAGCTCCAAATCAAGCAACGATTAGAAGCATTTTTTTGTTATTGATCTAGGGTTAACAGTGGGCACCCCTGTGTATTCCCATTTAAAGTCGTAACCTGAGGTTGAGATTTGAAATTTCAGCCATTGAAATTACTTAACAAAAGCTTAAAAAAAAGAAAGAAAAAAGAAATACATAAAATTTATAAAGGTCTGGCCAGTAGCTGTTCAGTGTTTCTCTGTCCAAGCCTCAGACACGAGCACGTCTTGGCCTGTACTAAAATAACTACGACATGGGATTAAAATAAGTCAATGTAAAGTACAGAATTTGTCTGTGTGTCCGTAGAAAAATATACATTTTTGACTTAAAATATCCAAACCTGTGAAAACTGCACTTTTTTTAGAGAGTTATCTTTTTCAGAGCTCCATCACTGCAGTCGAATTACTACATGGTGACCGAAACACCTCGCGGCGTGGTTAGAGATGATGTGTTGCATGTTTTTTTACGGTGTGAACTTCAACTGTGATAATCACCCACCGTAAAAAAAATTTCAAACACAAACCCACCCCACAATGCTGTAGTTCTCTGCAGGATCAGTCTATTCCGTAACTTCTTGCATTGATTTCTCAGAATCGGTGACATTTTGGCTGTAAATGATACAAAGTAGAAGGCAGGAAGGAGGAAAAAAAAAAAAATGAAGTTCTTAAATTGCTTAGGTGTGAATTAAATCTCTCCTGTTGTAGGTTTTAAAAATTCACAGCCCCGTTTTGGATTGACTGGCTGTTAAATAATAAATAGCAGCTTGTTCTTAGAGAGGGTTTTTCAGCGGCGCACATAGAGGTGTTATAGCGAGAGGAGGAAGCTCCCTCCTGGAAGTGATCTCCTCACTGGTCTGCTTTTCTCCAGAAATAACGTCCTCTTCTAATCCTGGGATGGTGATGAACAGAATCTGCTTCTTGTGGAGATATTCTCTTACGAGGCCAGGCTGGGAGAGTTGGGCTTGTTCAGTCTGGAGAAGAGAAGGCTCCACAGACATCTTCTGGGGGCCTTTCAGGGCTTCAAGGGGCCTGTCAGAAAGATGGGGACAGACTTTGGAGCAGGGCCTGTTGGGACAGGACAAGGGGGAATGGTTGGAAATTAAAAGAGGGAGATTTAGACTGAAGAGAAGGAAGAAATTTTGGATGCTGAGGGTGGTGAGAGCCTGGCCCAGGTTGCCTCGAGAGGTGGTGGCTGCCCCATTGCAGGGGAGGTTGGCTGGGGCTCTGAGCAACCTGCTCTAGTTGCAGATGTCCCTGCTCCCTGCAGGACCAGATGACCTTGGAAGGTCCCTTCCAACTCAAAAGAGTCTATGATTCTAAGTTTTTTGTATATGAGATTTAATATATCAGGTGTACTCTTTTAAGACCCTTTTCTTGGCAGCGCTGGGTTAATGGTTGGACTTGATGACCTTAAAGTTCTCTTCCAACCAATAGGATTTACTGATTCCATGACTCTACATCACTTGCATGTATTCCAATTTCTCCTGATACTTTTCCCGAAGTACAGGGTTGGTCTTCAGAGCCCTTGATCGGCATCATTTCTACATCATAGCAGCTCACCCAGGATCACAGCCGGGACTCCACCAGCCTGCCCTTGAACTTGGGATCCTTCCATCCCTGTCCCCGCTCGCCTTGCGGCCTTAGCGGTGGATTTACGGGCACCTTCCCCAGCTCCCTTTTGCCTCACCCTTTGCTCCTTTCCGTATTTCTGTGTGTTTTTACAGATCCCCATCATCATCCCGTGCCACAGGGTGATTCTCAGCAGCGGGCGGAGCGGCAACTACGGAGGAGGGAACCTGATGAAAGAGTGGCTCTTGTCGCACGAGAAGCTCCAGAAGGAGAAGGCTGCGTTTTGATGCGGCTCGGCCACCGCTGACCGGCCAAGATGGACGACCTCGGTTTATAACGAGCTCTCGGAACACCCGGCAGAATTCAGAAGAAAGAACAAAAACCCAAAAAAAAACCCCAATGGTAAATTTTTGAGTGACACGTAAATATAATGCAACGTCCGGAGCGAAATGTGCGGTGGCACCGCTGTATTAAAAAAGCGGGATGTGCTCCTGAGGGATGCAGCTCGTCTGCCCTTTCTTGTTTCGACGTTTTCCAGCAGAATGACTCCAGCGGGCCGGGACCGGCACGCCTGGCTTGTGTTCCCATCTCCAGGCCTGGTTTGTTCTATTTTTAATGTCCATTAAAACACGGGTAAGGGGGTGGGAGGGCCGTGGCAAATGCGAGGTGCGAGCTTTTCCCAAAGGAAGCGGCCGGCTCGCTGAGCGCGCCCCTCCGCTCGCTCCTCCCCAGTGCCTGCCCTCGCCTCTTTGGGGCCTAAAATGTGTTTTTTTTTAGGTAAACAGGAGTTAAGGGAGGGCACTGAAACACGTTCAAAAGCCAGCGGTCGTTGAGTTGCTTGTTCCTGGCTTTTCTTTTCGGCTTGCGAGAGATGGGAGTAAAAATTTTTGCCGTTGCGAGCGTCGCGACGCTGCTGATAAATCCCGTGAAAAGTATATTTTCTATAAGCACTTGGGTTAACGCAACTTGGGCGCGATGTTGAAAAGCTCATCAGAGTTGTATTGTTTTTGGCCGCACTCACGTTTCCTTTTATCATCTGATCTATTTTTTTCTTCATTTTTTTTGCGTTTCTCTGTTTCGCGAAGCTTTATTTCCCGCAGCCGCCCTGTGGAAAGGGTTTGAGTGTTCAGGAGATACTAAAGCGAAATTTTGAGGTGGTTTAAGCCAAGTTCTCGGCAAGTACGAGCCACCAGAAGCTTAAATTTTCAGTGTGGGAGTCGTAAATCGTAACATGGAAATACTGATTTATTTTTATTTTTTTTTATGTGTTTTGTCATGTTTTCATAGGTGTCTCTTTAAGAAGGACCATTGCTAAGCAAAAAATTACTGCGTTCCAATGCGTTAGTTAATATAGTATTATTGATACCGCAGAATTACTTCAATAAAAAAATTGCTTTGCATGTGCAAGTGTCTTTGTGTATGTTTATAAATAAAACAGGGTGGATGATAGATGGAGAAAATAAACTATACCCAACTGTACAATATAAAGCTGTATTTTTATCAAGGGTTTCTGGTGGCAATATAAACCACGAAAGCAAAGCTCAAGTGGTTTGTACGTGTCACCAGAACCCCGAGATAAAAATATAGCCTTATAATATGTACAGTTTGGGTGTATTTTATTTTATTTTTTTTTTCTTTTTATAATACATGCTCCAAACAACGGAACACGGCAGCAAGGGTAAACTTTAACCTTTCTCCCATTTCCATCCCTGGCTGTTTTTTTGAAGCTCGTTGCTTTGCCTGGGATGTCTCTTTATTTCAGCAGGTCTGGTGATGGCGAGCACCGGGGGTTCAAGGGGAGTGACGCCTTTCCGAGGGGAACACCCAACTTGTGAGCAAAGCCGTGGTCTGGCTCAGAGTTTCTGAAGGGGCAACAGGGATGGGCAGGAATAGGGAAGGACAGGCAGGAATAGGGAAGGATGGGCAGGACTGGGCAGGCCCAGGAACAGTCAAGGATGGGCAGAGCCAGGGAAAAGGCAGGGCCAAGGACAGGCAGAGCCTGGCAGGGACAAGTAGAGATCGGCAGGGACATGGAAGGGCAGGCAGGACTGGGAAGGGCAGGNACACCAAAGATCTGCAGGATTTGGGTTTGGGTCTGGCTGTTGAGTCGCTCTCTGCCCCTGAGGGCAGCCCAGCCCTGGGGTGCCCACCAGCAGCCCAAAGCCTCTTGTGGACCCAGATCACGGCAGAGTTCACACAAGCACAGCGCCAAAGAGAAGATATTAAGTTATTAAGAATATATTAAACACAAGAATCCCAGTATCCATAGACACGAAATTAATAAAAAAAAGGGAAAAAAAAACCCTGCTCGGGGCGGACAGCAGTGGGCTTTTCGCCTGGAATTGGGTTCCCCTGCCCTATCGAGTTTCCCCCCGCTCGGCCTCGCCGCGCTTTGAACTGCTGACATTGAGACACTGCGCAGCCAGGCACGACAGCTGGCTCGGCAGCATCTAATACCAACACATGCTGGTTTAGCCCATTTCCAGAGACTAAGATAATGAAAGATTCAAAAAATAATATTTGTTTTGGCGGAACTACATTTATAATGAAATGGATGCCCTTGACCGTGGAAGAAATAGAGTTTTGCGGTGGGTCATTCTCCTCCACACACACGCAGCCCCCCCCGCTCCGCTTTTCTTTTTTCCATATGAAACAGCAGCCAGTTGAAGGCCAACAGAAATATTTTCGAAGGACTACGTTGTATTTCCCGCGTCGGATTTACAGTGGAATTTGCAGCGACGCTGGTTGCGCCGTTTTCCGTCGGAATGAAGAATGCAGATTGCGCCCGATGTATCAATAGCAAATGGAAAAGGGCCCCGAGGCTTCAAGATCGTTACAGATCGCTTTCATGCGAGCGGAGTTCGCGACGTAATGAGCTCATACTGGAAGCATCTTAAACAGAAAACCGATTCATTGTGGTCGGAAGGACATTTTTAGATACGTGCTGCCCAAATTTTCCTTTTCTCACGGCAAATGATTCATTTGGAATTAGAGGAATTAGTCAGTGGGGCGAGAAAGGNGGCAGGCAGGACTGGGAAGGGCAGGCAGGACTGGGAAGGGCAGGCAGGACTGGGAAGGCACAAGCAGAGATGGGCAGGGACAGGAAAGGACAGGCAGGACTGGACAGGGATGGACAGGAACAAGTGGGCACAGGGAAGGACAGGCAGGACAGGACAGGGATAAGAAGGGACAGGGAAGGATGGGCAGGACCGGGCAGATCCAGGGATGGGCAAGGATGGGGTCAGGCAAGGACAGGCAGGGCCAGGGCCAGGCAGAGACGGGCAGGGACAAGGATGAGTANGTGGGCTTTTCGCCTGGAATTGGGTTCCCCTGCCCTATCGAGTTTCCCCCCGCTCGGCCTCGCCGCGCTTTGAACTGCTGACATTGAGACACTGCGCAGCCAGGCACGACAGCTGGCTCGGCAGCATCTAATACCAACACATGCTGGTTTAGCCCATTTCCAGAGACTAAGATAATGAAAGATTCAAAAAATAATATTTGTTTTGGCGGAACTACATTTATAATGAAATGGATGCCCTTGACCGTGGAAGAAATAGAGTTTTGCGGTGGGTCATTCTCCTCCACACACACGCAGCCCCCCCCGCTCCGCTTTTCTTTTTTCCATATGAAACAGCCTTCAGTTGAAGGCCAACAGAAATATTTTCGAAGGACTACGTTGTATTTCCCGCGTCGGATTTACAGTGGAATTTGCAGCGACGCTGGTTGCGCCGTTTTCCGTCGGAATGAAGAATGCAGATTGCGCCCGATGTATCAATAGCAAATGGAAAAGGGCCCCGAGGCTTCAAGATCGTTACAGATCGCTTTCATGCGAGCGGAGTTCGCGACGTAATGAGCTCATACTGGAAGCATCTTAAACAGAAAACCGATTCATTGTGGTCGGAAGGACATTTTTAGATACGTGCTGCCCAAATTTTCCTTTTCTCACGGCAAATGATTCATTTGGAATTAGAGGAATTAGTCAGTGGGGCGAGAAAGGTTCGGCCCCAAAAGTTTCCGTCTAATTTTCCTAAGAAGTTCTCAAGCACCGGGCTGTGTTATTTAAGGGGCACTTGGTATTGGCTGCGTTGGTTGAATAATAACGGTGCCGTAGTTGGGAGGACAGTGCTACCACTTTCCAAGTGGTATTAAGTTGTAGACGAGGAACAGTAATTGCAATCTGCTGTTGCTCTTAACGTCACGGATCATTATTTCTTCTAGAAATACCACAGATTGTTGCATTCCATCCTACACCCCAATGTTTTGCCAGATTTTAAAACGATAATATTTACCAATTATAATATTTGTCATATACGCTTATAATAGTACATGTTTCACCCAAGTCGAAGAGATGGACTTGGTATTAAAATGCATATTTATTGTGAAAGGTGGTGCCAAAGACCAAGGAAAATGCAATTAAAAAATAAACCTTTAGCGAGATTACCAGAAAACTTAGAGCGCAGTAATCCAAGGGGAGTCCTGTAAGATTTATGTACTAGTTCAAGAGTAATTTCTCAGGAAGAACCTTACAGGAATGCCAAAAAAAAAAAAAAATCCTCAAAGAATTGCATTTATAGATTTAATTGTAATTCCTTTTCTATTCTTGCAGCGACTGAATAGGAATATCGTTCAGAGGCTTCGCTCTCGCCGTCCCCTGCCCTTGCCGAGCGGCCGTACCCTCCGCTCCGCGCTGCTGTGGCCGGCTTTAAAAACAATGGAAAATATTCCTGACAGTCCCCTCACTTGCCATTAAAGCCGAGAGGATATTTCAGTTACATTGATGTGCAAATACAGCTTGTCAAAGGGCTCGGTGCTATTTTTGTTCCAAATAGCCTGCGTAGGGCATGAGGAGAAAATAAAATAGAAAAAAACCCACTTAATTTTTGCCTTGAAAAAGGAGTATTTTTCCCAGTTTTTCTCTTTTTTTTTTCTTTTTCTCTTTTTTTCTGCCTTGTTTTGTTTTTTTCCAGACCTGCCCTAAAACAGCCTTTCATCTCTCCCTGTCCTTAAGTCTGGGATTTCCAGATGATTGGCTTTTAATATTGACATTTTTGGTTTGGACAGCTTGCGTAAGGTATGAGTAACAAATCAATGCTCTCAATTGTTGCCTTGAAAGAGGCACATTTTCCCCACTTTTTTTTTTTCCCCTCTTTTTTTCCTCTTCTTTCCTCTTCCTTTCCTTTTTTTCTCTATTTTTATTTTTTCTTTATTTTTTATCCTCTTTTCCCTCTTTTTTCCTCTTTTTTTATCCTTTTTTTCACTCTTTTTTTCTCTTTTTCCTTCTTTTTTTCTCTTTATTTTTTTCTCTTTTTTGGTCTTTTTTCTCTTTTTTCTTTATTTTTCCTTTTATTTTTCCTCTTTATTTCTCTCTCTTTTTTTTTTTTTTCTTTTTTTCCTCCAGAAGACCTACCCTAAAAAATCCCTTTAATCTCTCCCTGGAAAGCCCAAGGTTTCCACATGATCGACTTTTACTATCCCTCTTTTTTTTCCTTGCTCACCACTTTTCACAAGGTGCAAATCCAAACTTCACTTATTTTTTCCAGCGTTCAAACCCCGGTTTTTTCTCCCCGCAGTTATTATTCCAGGAGGGGAACAAGAAGGAGGCTACCCTTGACCCCATCGTTTCAGGAAGGAAAGCCACCATTCCACTCCTTCCCAGTCCGGGGGGGATGCAGCGACGGAGCCTGATCCAGACCAGCCCCCGGCCCGTGTGAAGTAACGTGCGGGTGGCAGCCGAAAGCGGGGGCCGGGGGCTGCAGGAGCTGCGGGCTGGGGGGGCTCAGCCTGCCCGGAGCCGACGGCAGCGACGGACGATGGGTCTGGGCTCCATCAGCCACGGCCGGCGGGACGAGATGCGGTAGCTGGATCTCGAGGTGAAAATTGACGGGAGCGCGGGGCGCTGGCAGCGCCTTGGCTTGATGAAAGGGTCTCGTTAACAAGCCTTTAACGTTTCTCATTAATGGCTGGGGGTGGGGGGGTTGGGTTGGTTTTTTTTCATTGAAAAAAGCCAGAAGACAAAAAAAATTCCACCTGGGCCATAATTAAGATTGATCTTGTACAGTACGTTTAGTTATCAATTTTTTAAAACCTCTTTAAGTGCCTTATTTAGTTATTTTAAACAGGGCTTTTTATTTGTTGCAGTGAGTAGTCCCTGAACGTGGCAGGGNCCTTGTGTTTTCTCTTCTCTTCCACTTTCCAACGATCACCAGGATGACCTAATTCCATAGAGAGAGTTCACATCTCAGTTCAAATATGGACGTTTGAGTCATGTTGTGATTTGGATCTGGGGTGTCCCAGCCAAGCCCTCCGGTGCACCCTCTTAATACCGTGGGCAGAGAATGAGGGGAGGACAGCGGCAGTGGGAATCCTGAGTGGTTTTTGTGATCCAGACTTTAATTCAGTCTTTAAAGCTCTGACAGACAGAAGGGAAGACCTTCATGGGTGCACGCTGGGATGGTTTGAAAAATTATCGCTGTTGTTTATTGGTTTAGCTGCTGTGGCTGATTTTTCTTAGAAAGCTTGATGTTTCCATCCCTGGAAGCATTCCAGGGGGGGTTGACCGGGACTCTGAGTTGCAGATGTCCCTGCTCCCTTCAGGGGGTGTGGACTAGATGATCTTGAAAGGTCCCTTCCAACCCAAAACGTTCCATAATTTTGTGATTCTGTGTTGATAATAACCCAGAATTTTTCAAAGTTCAAGCCTCGAACACGGTCTTTATTTCTGCTTTTATTCAGCAAACACATTTTATAAGTTTCTGTGAGTACAACCAGCGTGATGCCTAACTGCAGATTGAATTCTAATTTTAAGGGGCAGTGGGTAAGCAGCAGTCTTCCAGTAGTTAAAATAAGTGGCACAATCAAATGATTTCTTCATAATGCCCAGCAAAAAGAATACCTTTGTCCTTTCCGAACAAAACACAAGCGAAAAATGATCGTAAAACTATTTTATCTTTTTAGTTGTAGATATTTTTCACGTGAGAGGTTTGGGTAGCACTTCACCCAAAGCCTGGAATTTCTATAGGTAGAGCCCTCAAGAGACTTAAAGCTTTTTTTAAGCATTAATCGAATATTGCAACGTGAGCTCTGGTACCAAAGCGTCATTTACAGACGACGCGGTAACAAACTTAGCGTCCTCCGGCCGGAATAGGGATGGCGCCTGAGCAATCAGCGGGGACGGCTGGAAAACAATCTGCCGCACCCGTTCCCCCCTCTCCCCTTTGACTCGTGCCCTGCCGGCTCCCCGGCGAGCCGGTGTTCGGAATGAGGAGGAGCACGTGGAGCGGAGGAGAGGTGAGGCGACAGGCCACCGCCGTAATTCGCTGGAAAACAGGAGAGAGCATGTCCCGCGCTGCGGTCCCAGCCCTGGCCCTCGCCAGCCGGGGTGACGCCAGCCAAGTCACGTTGCACGGCCAAAGGGCTCGGCCGAACTCGGCGAGGTCAGGGCTGTTGGCGCTAAAGTGAGAGAGAGAAAATGCCTTTGATTCTGTCTAGAACCTGCAGAAAGTCGTCCTTAACACAGCCCCTTGGGCCGAGCCTCTAAAGCTGTTGTGTCTCTTTCTGAAACACAGATATGAGATGGGGACAGGCTTTCGAGCAGGGCCTGTTGGGACAGGGTGAGTGGGGATGGATTTAAACTAAAAGAGGGAGATTTAGACCGGAGAGAAGGAAGGAATTGTTGCTGCTGAGGGTGGTGAGAGCCTGGCCCAGGTTGCCCCAGAGGTGGTGACTGCCCCATCCCTGGCCCCATTGCAGGGGAGGTTGGATGGGGCTCTGAGCAACCTGCTCTAGTTGGGGATGTCCCTGCTCCCTGCAGGGGGTTGGACTAGATGACCTGGAAAGATCCCTTCCCACCCAAACCAGCCTGTGATTCTGTGATAAATTTATTTTGTATAAATTAACTTGAAGAGAGAAGGCCGGTGTGTGTTGAGACCTTTCTTTTTGAGAACCTGTGACCAAACCTCCAACCAATGCTGGATTTCCACCGATGGGAGGGTTTATTTGGGCTGGGGTGGCTTTTTTAAGCCTTTATCCCGATATCATCATCCTGCTCAGCAGATCAGAAGGTTAACCACTCTTCACAAAGTGGAGACAGCACCGCTTCAGGAGGCACAAGACACAACAGCCCCATACCTGCGGCTGGGAGCACGACCGGTAGAAATGGGTTAGTAGAGAGGTTCTCAACCTCTACCTGTCAAAATATCCTGGTTTTATAGGACACACAATTCCTGTTCTTGGGACTTTTTGCCTTTTTATCGTCTCTCTGATCCTGGTGATAGGGACGGGCAAGCGAGGAGAATGAACCCCGGTCGTGATGGATCAGCAGCGAATATAAATATCAAATGATTCTTATTTTTCTCGATGACATCAGTATATTGCAGAGATTCGTCCTTGCAGTGGGTGTCAGGCACCGAAAAAAAAAATAAATTTGACAGGTTCCCAGTATAGCTGAAGGCAAAGGAGTCGCTGCGTGGACCTCACCGTGCAAATAATGTCAGGTGAGTGTCCACTCCCGTGTCACAGGTTGAGAAACTTCCCATCCAAAGAATGAATTCTGCGGAGACTTGTATTTCAGATGGCTACAAAAATCAAACTGGGAAGTGAAAGCAGCACTGGGAATGAAAGCAGCCAGTTGTGCAGGGAAGTCGCTTCGACCACCGCCCATGCGTTTTGCAGCAGAAATTCTTGTGCAAATACAATCACACACAAAAAAAAAAAAAAAAAAGGGATGGCACTGGAATGAAGTTTGAACCTCCGACCGTCGCTTGAATTGGAGACACCTCTGTAGCTGCAGAAGCCATGGCAGGAGCCTGCAAACTAGAGAAGTGTTTGTATAAAATTTGTCCTGTAAAATGCTCGGACTAAACCCACCCCGAGGTATTGAAGAAATCACCGTTTGGAGAACGAGCCGACCGTTAATTGACCGGTTTCTTGTCCCCGGCTCGGTAATCAGTCTTCCCCTACCGCCGCTCCTGAATGACCAGCGAACTGTCTCCAACCTTCTGGTTGTCAAGACAATTGTGACAAGGCAAATGTCAGATCATGTGGAGCCTTCTGAATTTTTTTGACCCCTTCAATCTGTTTTGCAACCTGGATATGGCAAAGAAGCTGCGTCGGACTAATTGGTTGTCTGTCTTCTCCAGGCAGTGGATAAAGCCCAGGTACATATTGTCACTGGTTTAGATGAGCAACATTTTCACTTTTAACAGTCTTATGTCAACCACTGCAGGACTGCACTGGGAAAAAAAAAAAAAAAAAAAATCCCTTTTTTGACAGAGCTGGAGCAGAAAATATTGAGGTTTTACCACGTTTTATCTGCTAGGGTTCCTGTGCAGCAGAGCTGAGCCGTACACAACGGAGGCTGCACCGTATGATCCACAAAAAAATCTGATTTGTCTTCACCAAAACACAAAATATTGCAGCTGCTGGGAGGAAATGATTGCTTCAAAACGCTGCCCTTCTGTTTTTCTGTTCCAACCAACGTGCTTCTGCTTTAAGGTGGAATATTCTGTGTTTGAAATGACCTACAGAACCATTGATCTTGATGTCACTAAACTGCTCTGTAGCTCCTATCCCGGACAGTTGCTTTCTTGGGCTTCTATGAAGTTGTTTCTTGCCACTGGCAGTGAAACAAGGTGAGAATTGTGGCATTAGATAAGTTCTTTTAACTGCAGAGACTGTTTCTTCTGCAAAACTAGAATAATTCTGTTTGAGAATTCTGTAAAAATTCAAATTCCAGGTGCCTTTGCAATGCCGTGTAGGGTTTTGGTTTGGTTTTTTTTTCTTTTGGAAAGCAAAAGCAGGTTAATAGCATTGGCTTCAGAAGGAAATGTTATGATTTTGGAATGGCTCTTGTCATTTGGGGCTTAGGGGCCTGGAGCATCTGTGTGGCCAGGAAAGGCTGAGAGCCCTGGGGCTGTTCAGCTGCAGAAGAGCAGCCCCAGAGGGCAGCTGAGCAAGGCTGAGCAAGAGCTCAAGGGCCCCCGGGGGGCGAGAGGCTGGGGCCAGACTCTGCTCAGGGGTGCCCAGCACCAGGACAAGGGGCACCGGGCACCAACTGGAGCCCAGGAGGTTCCCTGGGAGCAGGAGGAGCAACTTGTTTGTTGGGAGGGGGTTGGAGCCTGGCCCAGGCTGCCCAGAGAGCTTGGGGAGTCGCCTTGTCTGGAGAGATTGCAAAGGCGCCTGGACCCTGCACTGCTGGGCCCCCTGCTCTGGGTGACCCTGCTGGAGCAGGGAGGTGGCACCAGGTGAGCTCCAGAGGGCCCTTCCCACCCCTACTGTACTGGGATTCTGGGATTGTACAATTTACATAAGATTTGGGGGTACAATAGAACCCTGGGGAAGAATTGTGGGGATGAAGTGTGCTACATTTCCCACATGTTTCCTCCATTTGTGATATTTGATTGTCAGCAGCCAATCAGACTTGAGTGTGGTGGTCTGGGAAGGAATTAAAATAGCCTTATGTGCTACGAGGCAGCAACGTTGGGTAAAAGTGGCCAAAAACCTTGGAGCCAAATTGTCCCCAGACTTTGGATAACGGTGTGTTGTAGTGGTGCGTTGCTGGCTGCCTTTTGCCACTTTTGTGCCAACAAATGTGGTCCTCTGTGTGAGGATAACTATATTTAGAGTACTAGGAAATGTCCTGTCTGCGGTAGGTTCTGTCCCAGTGGTGAACATCCTCGTGGGCCACATGCTGAACATCCTCTTTATCCACCACCAGAGGTCCAAAGGCACCAGCAGCACAAGAAGACACCACCAGAGGTGGACACTTCTGATGGCAACAAGCAAAGTATGGCTCCAGATGACCAGGTAATAGTGGTTCCTGTCCATGGCCGCATGGTGCAAAGCCGAGCCCATGACCTGAGGGACTCTCTTTCAGGTGATGAGGTAGTAGATACCAACATCTCCTGCTAGGTCATTTGTTCAGATGCTCTCACTCTGGGAAGGACTTGGAGGGGCTGGAGTGTGGCCAGAGAAGGGTCTGGAGCAGGAGTGTGGGGAGGAGTGGCTCAGGGAGCTGGACTTGTTGAGCCTGGAGCAAAGGAGGCTTGGGGCAGACCTTCTGGCTCTCCACAACTCC
>VWZK01018037.1:0-17725 GCA_013396935.1 Baryphthengus martii
TAAACATCGAGTGTTATCACTGCTAGAAGAAGACTCTGCCTGTGAAAACATGCTGCTAACTTCAGAAAGTGCAGTTAGCTAGAAGAACTGAGCTGAAAAGTAAAATCACTGAACAGAATTATTCTATTCTAACTCAAGCCAGGACAAAAATTCAAATAAATGACTTAGCTGTAGATATGACAAAGATCTCAGATCCCAGCTGATGTATTTACATTCACTGAAGCATCAAAAACTGAAGAGGACTGAAATGAAATAATATCCTGCAGATATAATATGAGCCCACTTTTCTGATGTCCTTTCTTGAATGCACCTATATGTTCATGGCAGACTTAACTGCGTTTGGTGTTTTTTTAGATTTGCTTCTTTCCATAGGTTTTAGGACAAAAAAAAAATTATATCCGACCACTACTTATGGATATTCAGGCATCATCAGTCATCAACGTATCCTTGAAATTGGTCTATTCAGTTTTAGTTTCATAAAGAGCCAAACAGAAACAAATGTATACAGGAAGCACATGTAGCAGTGAATCCTCCTCCAAGATAAATCATGGGAAGTGTTTTGATAATATGGTAAGACGTGAGTCTTCCTAGAACAGATTATTCAAAAGGAAAATGCAAATTCCAAATAGTCATTACTGTCTTGGTTAGAATTTGCTGAAGCCTTTTATTATTAGATGACTAAAGAAAAAAAAAACAAACAAAAAAAAGCCAACCAAAATCTGACAACATTCTTGGTTCCATGAAAAAATCCCAAGGAAAAGCCTTACAAAACTGTATTTTTGTCAGCTTATTAGCTAAGTCTATAACGTTGCATAACTGAATAGAACATGTGAGTTTTACGCCTGAAGTCATAATTTACTCATTTTTTGCCTTCCGAAGCCTTTGGGTTTAGCAACTTGTACCTTAAGATAAAGCATCAGGTAGAAAGTGTGAAATTTGATCAGTCAGTATCCAAAGAAAAGACCCGAGCTCACAGCAGGAATGCAGAGCTTTTCCCTTATTTCTCTTTTTCCATCCTCACACCAACTTCTCCCAAGAACTACTGAAGATATCTTTAATTTTTTCTCCTTTATGGCATAATCCGAGAATTCTACAAAACAAATTAGAAAACTGTTATGTACGCTCTTCAGCTAGTCTGGAAATTGAGCCTGTTTTCTTTGGGTTTAGATAGGATCTTGCATAGTAACTTTCAATTCCCACATTAGAAAAGCATTTAGAAAAATGCACTGTATTTCCTGGGATGTAGCTGTCACCTTAATATTAATGTCTCCACAGAAATGTACTTTTTATATAGCATAATTACATTTTATCATAGTATCTGCCTCTCAATTCCTTGCACATATATGCTGCAGTGCTACCTCCTCTGCTGGCTGGGTGATAACTTTGTGATGATATTGCTGAAGCAGATAAGGGGGGAAAACGGAGCCTCTACAACTTACAGGTTTTAAAAATGATTAGTTATCCTTCTGTTATCATACATCTTATATACTGGCTTCTTCCGAAAACAATTATCTTAGTCACCAGAATGAGATTTCAGCTTGAATCCTGTGTGATTTATATTTATTTTTTATCCACTGCATGGCATAATGCAGACTGTTCTCACTTTGAATAGTTATATAAATGCTGGTAGAAGCTGGATTTTATGTAGGGATTTCCATTATGACTAATATTTCTCTCAGGTATGCCTAAAAATGTATGATGCTTTTATTTCTCACCAACAAAGACAAAAATCCTCTTCCTAATTCAAATTAGAAAAAAAACTTATTTCTCAAACACCCTGTTGTTGAATGCAATTCCTGTAGATTAATTGTTTCAGCAACTGTTTTTTTTTCCTTGGCACTGTTTCTATGTTTCTTGACTTTAGATTACCTAAAGTGGAAAAAGGGAAGGGCAAAGGCAGTCTTCGTTTGCTCGATGGCAAATCTACACCACCTCTCCGCACCAGCCTGCAGCAGGACATAGCAAAGTTACATGAAAGACACCAGCACAGTCAGCCTTGGCTGTCCAAAAACGCTTTGCAGGGTGTGTAGACAGCTAGATATTCAAGGGAATTGCATCATTTAAAGACATTCCTCCCAAGTACAGAGACTAAAGAATGGCTTATCAAAGTTACTGTGCAAAAGGGCAGTAACGTCAGCTCTAAGCAGTTGTGGTCTGCAGAGTGGTGTTTCACAGAAGCTGTCTTGCTATCAATTTTTCTTCCTGCGCTAAGTCCTTCTAGGTATATTGTGGTCTTGTCCAGACCATATTTTAATTAGCCCTAAGCAGATGGATAAGAACTGGAGTTTTGCCTCGGAAAAACTTTGAGAGCTCTCTGACATCTGTTGGAGGATAATGATTAAGACTCATGAGAATCATGAAATATTTCCTCACATAAGTCTGAGTCACACTTTCAGCCCAAGAGGAGAGTATGCTTGGTATACAGAAGCTGAAGAACAGGCAAAAGCTGTCTGACTGCTTTCTTCCAACTTCCAACATCGATAACTTTCAGCATTAGCATTACCATTTGCAGGCAGCCAGGAGCCGAATTCTTTGAGATGGAAGGAGATGGCATCCAGGGTGCTTTCAGTGTGGAGCTCCTTTGCCAGTTTGTTCAAACATCAATTCCCACACAGACAGGAAGGACAGGTGTTGATTTGGAAATGTGCTTGCTGATATTACATAAAAGATATATAATAAACAGAGTTATCTCTCCAAAGTGCCCAAAAGTTTAAAACGATCTGTTTAAGACTTTTCCAAGGAAAATTAATGATGTGGCAGGCTCTGGTGGAAATATGGTAGCAAATTTGTACAACCCTGCAAACAACTGCCAAGCTGGACTGTGGTATCAACAGCAGACACCTCTGATCACATACAGAATGAACTGGAAGTCTGAATCTGAGAACATAAAAAAGACGTATGTGGAAGAACTGTCAAGCCAATTGCTTCACACCTGCTGCTAGTATGCACCTCAGAAATATAATTATGTTGTATCAAAAAATAAATTCTTTCCAGACATTCCGATTACAGTGACAGGTACATGCCAAGTGTACACTGCATTTTTCTAAAAAGTTATAATGCAGAAATTGAAAGCTACTGAGTGAGATCCTGTCTAAGCCTGAAGAACGGCGGTGAGGCAAGAATCAAAAATAAGGATGAACTGAACTTGCTTAATTAGGTATGAATAAGCACAGAGGCATTTTGAACAGTGTTTTCCAGTATTCTGCTAAGAATTTAGTACAAATTTAGGAGACTGTCTTGCCGAGTGTAACATCTGTACGTAATACCCAAACTGAGCAAAAGGAAAGGAAGTGAGGGCAAGGAGCAAAACTAAGGTCGAGCTGCACAAAACTCTTCCAGAGACTGATGCACATGGACGTAACTTGACAAATCCTGTATAATCTGCTCTGACCATGTAGCTGAGCCTGATGAGCAGGAGGTTGCACTAGGGATCTCTAAAGGTCCCTTCCAATTTGAATCATCCTACAATCCTATAAACAGACACGGATCTATATATGATATCTATATAGATATCATTGATGAAAAGGGGAGAACACATCTTTCTGAAATCAGTCACCACAATTGGTAACCGCTTCACTTTATATAAAATTGTGAACTCTGTACTTGATCTAGCGTGCAATGGCACTTCTGAGTAGCAGTGACAACTCCAGTGATGGCTACCTCAACAGACAGCATCTTGCTAATGTTGGAGCTGGAGTCAGATTTGCACTCAAATGAGGCAGAGCCCATCAGTACCTGTCATAGCTTGACAGAAAAGTCTTATCACATCACAGGTCTTTCGGCATGTGACTTCTCTTTGAGGATTATTTTAAGAAAGGAAGACACCTACATTTGGAACCTTCTTTGTACAACATCTTAATTTAACTTGCAATTGAAGTGTGCAGCTGGGGATTTAACTAGAGTCATTATAAGCTACAACAGTGGCCTACCTGTCACCCACAGCCTCAAACACACTTGTGATTGGAAGCAAATCTCCCCTGCTGATCTTTGGTACAAATAGACACAGCACAAATCAACATTTCCTTTGGCCGTCCTAAGACAAGGCTGTTCCCAGCCTGAGCAGCTGGTGGTGGCTTTAAGCCAAAAAAAGGCTGAATGGATGGATTTAGGGACAGAGTCTTAAAATGACTAATCAAAACAGCAGTGCCTAACTCTCTCAATAGTCACATGCTGCGCTGACATTTTCAGGCAGGTCAACTCTAGATGGCCCAGTTACTCTGTGGCATTCAAATCAAATCTTAAAATGTGGCCCTATTAGGGCCAATCATTAATACCCATTTTTGCCAGTGCTAAAACACTTAGACGAGACACCAGGCGACTCTGCAAGCTCTCAAGATGAGAACCAGTAATGAATGTATGACCTGCTGAGTAATGAGGCCATTTCTAGATAAAGATGAATGTTTACTTGGGAGCAATCTTATGGTTCACTTCACCTGAAAACCTTCTCAGAAAAATGCAGATGCTGCCTTACTGGATTCCATCATCTAAAGAACCCTCTGAGGCTCTCAATTAAAAAAAAAAAAATAAATTCAAATGATTTTACAGGAAAACCACTGGGGAAAAGGGCTTTGTAGACATCTGCTTGATCAGAATTTTCCAGGATGTCTATGGAGCATTTTATTAGGAAAGTTATTTCTCAGCCATCAAAAGAATAGACAACTTTTGGGACATTACCATGTCCCATTGCCATGTCCCATTACCATGATGGCTGAAAAGATGAGTTATAGGCACTGATAACATCTGAACTGAACATTAAGAATTTGAAGCTTCTTATAGCAAAAATGGATTTCAAGCTGGCTTGCTTTTTTTTTTTTTTTTTTAAAAAAAAAAGTCAAAACACAACAATCTGGAACTTATATAACGGAGACAAATGTTTTCAGTGAAACTTAGAACATCTGAAGCTTGGAATAGTTTACATTGGCCTGTGTGGGCTTGTGCAAGGTGACTAGCCAAGCCCTATGTGTGCAAAGCATGCCTTCTTTCAGCTACTGACAGCTTCGCTCAGCACTGATGTGTTCTTCCACATATTGTCATGTCTGTTTTTTTGCCAATTTCCTGCATGTGTGGGGAATTTCATGAGGACTAACCCTTCTGATTTCTTGTGACCTGGGAGATCTTTTTACATCAAAGGCCACTGATCATACGAATAGCAACCTCCTTTTCCTTCCAACCCCTGCCCCAGCTTTCTCTTTCTCCCTCTCAGTCAGTGACTGTCATATTTTCTGGCTATGACATAAGGATACAAGCCTGACTACCAAATTACTCTGCCTGTTGTGACCCTCTTCAAATGGCTGCAGTCCCACTTGGGGTCACAGGCCAGGCGCTGGGGTTCACCTGGAGGGACGAAGCAAGCTCACATCACCTCGGAAAATCATGCTGTCAGCATCACGTGCTTGGTCTGCAGTCTACTGGCACCTAACAGGATCAAAGGGTCATTCTCAACAGCCTGGAATGTTTTCAACTGCTGTAGTCAGGTATCTCAGAGGTATCTTAAGAAATACCACATCCTTACATACAAAAGATATTTCTGTTTTATTTACAGGGCAAGTCTGAATGTCAGTCTTTGTGAATTTTATTACCTCTGCATATCAATTCTGTGTAGGGATAATTTAAAGAATTAAGATCTACATATGTGACTTTATACTTAATCTGCTGTTTTGAAGAGAAATGCACAGAAGTTTTCACTATGTGCTTAAACTAGTAGGCAAATGCAGACAACAGACAGACTCTGTCACGTTTTCAATATTTTAGTATAGGCTTTCTAATCTGATTAGGGGAGCAACTGAAAGGGTATCACAGCTGTTGCTTGCATGTGTTGGATGCTCTGTAAAATCTGCCTCTGAAGTTTTATCTGTGCTGTGCAGTGTGTCTTCCATTAGCAGTTTGTACAGCAGTTGCTAGCAAGCAGACATATACACAAAGCACAGTGCTAGCTCTGCTCGAGTCTCTTACCAGTCTTAGAAGTGGCTCAGTTGTGCTAGTGTGATACCTGCCCCAATTAAATTACATTTCTGTGCATGGTCCAGACCCAGGGAGATTACAGACAGCAGCTAAAGTTAGCTCCACCTTGAATTTGCACCAAAAAAAAGTGAATTTCAACTAAAGGTAATTATTTTTTTTTTTCTCTGGATGAAGATCTAGAGTACATGTGTACAAGACTACGCTAATTATTTAAAGCCAGTCAGTGACTAGTCATGTCTGTAATGTTTTGAGGATAAAAAGTTAGGGACAACGATGTTTCTTCACTTACAAGCTGGGGTTAGTCACAGAAGAAGCAGGGAGACCAGATACTTTTTGCTCCAGACGTTCAGCCTTGCTGTGCTCGTATCTGAGCTGCTGTCTTTCACAGCTACTAGATCCTGCACATCACCCTATCGGTATGATCTTGCAGCTTTAAGGAGCAACAACATGCTTTCTTCTGAGAGACAGAGCATCTCAGCAGCTCATGTGAGTCCTCAAATGTTCTCCCCTGACAAATTTTACTTGTTAGACATCCCTGAATATTTCTCATTAATTTCATTTTAGCACAATGCCTCAAGACAGCAGGTCTCAAGGAGAGAGAGTCACAAGAGTCTTGAAGCCACCTCACATACCTTCAGTATTTGCATACAGCTAAGCAGTGGGAGGGACTGAGGGAAGTTAAAGATCCATACAGCACAGATGCATCTGTAATAATAGATTTAAGCACATCTAGTGACAGTCGCAAACACAATTCCCCAGGTTGACACCCTTGCACATGGCACCAACCGTGCCTGTGGCTCCACTGCTCCTGCACAGGAGAGCAGGATTCTGCTGGACACCCTTGTCCTGGGGTGGTGGGCAGCTGGCAGAGAGGCTGGTGCCTCTCGGCTCTGGCCGCACCAGCACTGGGAGCATGAGTGGCACAGAACCACAAAGGATTGCGCTTCCCCACTTGATTTCTCCATATGCAAGAGACAGTGACAGGATTTTGCTGAGGCTGAGGGCTGCTGCCATAGGGGATGTGGTCACTGCTGCAGCTGTGGGCTCTGCAACTGCTGCCAGAGGGATTGTCCTTCCTTGCTAGCACCCCCCTGGGCACTCCTACCAAAGCAGTCAAGGAGGATCTCAGTTTTAGTGAGTAGATTTGTGTACTTTGTTGCATTTTCTGTGCTGAACCACAAATTGATGGGGAAGGTGACAACTTGTCCTGTGCTCCAGTCTGTTACTATGCTAATATGCATTCCTTCTACTTCTGTTTTACTTGCCAAAGTAGCCCTGGGACACTGTCACTTGACAGCATAACCAATCCTTCTTCCCCTACTCTAAAGAACATTTCTTGCCTATGTGTAGCACCAGTTTCACCAATGACCTAATCTCAGGAGATGCCATGTCCCTTCTGCCCTCTCTTCTTCCCATCAGGCAATCTCAGATCCAGTTTTCATTCACTAAATCCAGGCTTGAGGGCCTGGATTCCCAGTTGCTGGTGAGGACTTTTGAAAGAGCTAGCCCACGGCCTCAGATATTTGCCCTGAGCAGCTTAAACAATGTCCTTTCCATTAGTTGTCACTGCCTATACTCAGGCCTGGAGTCCACGTCAAACTCATTCACACAACCATGTAGGGTAGCAGAAAGACTGAAGAGAGATAAAGGATCAAAGTGATCAGGAGAAATCTTCACCACGCCATGGCACAAAGTGGTCTGAGAGGCTTTATTACAAGGAAGAATTTTTGTATTATGAAACTTTTCAGATTCCTTTGAAGAGTCATTAAACAAGGGTGTATGTATCAAGGTCATAGACCTTTGCCTCTGGCAGATCTCCGACCCCTCTGAGAGTTTGAATGGCTTGATATATTTATTTCTCAGTACACTATAGCTGTTGAAGTAAGTTCCTAATTCTTTCCCAGTTTCATTTTCAAAATTTCCCAAAGGATAAAGAATATTTTTTAAATCTTTGTCCCTGGTGGCTATTCTGGTAAAAGATAAATGATTTGTTATTAAAATATCTTGAAAAATGAAGGTAGTACAGAGCAGAGTTTTTTTCCTCTCATCTGAAAAGCTACAAGTAAGTTTCTCAGGGAGGAGGT
Organism: Baryphthengus martii; assembly: GCA_013396935.1. Lineage (NCBI taxonomy): Eukaryota > Metazoa > Chordata > Aves > Coraciiformes > Momotidae > Baryphthengus > Baryphthengus martii. The sequence goes on from VWZK01018037.1 coordinate 8,046, forward strand.
GACTAGTTGGTATTGGCAATGTAATTAACAGAATTCTCTCCTAAGCCCTCTCGTTAGGCAAAGGAAAATACAGATGTTTGCCCCAGAATTATTATGTTGGGACTCAGTATTGGATCTTGTTTTCTTTAATATCTTTATCAATGATCTGGTTGAGGGGATTGAGTGCACCCTCAGTAAGTTTGCAAATGACACCAAGTTAGATGAAGGTATTGACCTGCTTGAGGGAAGGAAGGCTCAACAAAGGGATCTGGACAGGCTGGATCTATGGGCCGAGGCCAGTGGTATGAGGTTCAGCAAGGTCAAGTGCAAGGTCCTGCACTTGGGCCACAAGGACCCCAGGCAACCCTACAGGCTTGGGGCAGAGTGGCTGGAGAGCGGCCTGATGGAAAAGGACCTGGGGGTGCTGTGGACACCTGGCAGAGTATGAGCTGACAGCACCCCCGAGTGGCCAAGAAGGCCAACAGCATCCTGGCCTGTATCAGGAACAGTGTGGCCAGCAAGACTAGGAAATGATTGTACCCCTGTATTCAGCACTGGTGAGGCAACACCTCGAATACTGTGTTCAGTTCTGGGCCTCTCACTATAAGGACATAGAGGAGCATGCCCAGAGTAGGGCAATGAAGCTGGTGAAGGGTCCAGAGAACAAGTCTTATGAGGAGCAGCCGAGGGAACTGGGCTTGGTCAGCCTGGAGAAAAGGAGGCTGAGGAGAGACCTTATCGCTCTCTATAACTACTTGAAAGGAGGTTATAGTGAGATGGGGGTCAGTCTCTCCTCCCCTGTAATAACTGATAGGACAAGAGGAAATAGCTTCAAGTTGCACCAGGTGACGTTTAGATTGGACATGAAGAAAAATTTCTTCACAGAAAGGGTTGTAAAGCACTGGAAGAGGCTGCCAAGGGAGGTGGTGGAGTCACCAGCCCTGAAGGTATTTAAAAGACTCACATATGTGGCACTTATGGACATGGTGACCTGACAGTGCTGCTTTAACAGCTGAACTTGATCTTACAGGTATCTTCCAACCAAAACAACTCTATGATTCTATGACCAAGAAATNGGCCTGATGGAAAAGGACCTGGGGGTGCTGTGGACACCTGGCAGAGTATGAGCTGACAGCACCCCCGAGTGGCCAAGAAGGCCAACAGCATCCTGGCCTGTATCAGGAACAGTGTGGCCAGCAAGACTAGGAAATGATTGTACCCCTGTATTCAGCACTGGTGAGGCAACACCTCGAATACTGTGTTCAGTTCTGGGCCTCTCACTATAAGGACATAGAGGAGCATGCCCAGAGTAGGGCAATGAAGCTGGTGAAGGGTCCAGAGAACAAGTCTTATGAGGAGCAGCCGAGGGAACTGGGCTTGGTCAGCCTGGAGAAAAGGAGGCTGAGGAGAGACCTTATCGCTCTCTATAACTACTTGAAAGGAGGTTATAGTGAGATGGGGGTCAGTCTCTCCTCCCCTGTAATAACTGATAGGACAAGAGGAAATAGCTTCAAGTTGCACCAGGTGACGTTTAGATTGGACATGAAGAAAAATTTCTTCACAGAAAGGGTTGTAAAGCACTGGAAGAGGCTGCCAAGGGAGGTGGTGGAGTCACCAGCCCTGAAGGTATTTAAAAGACTCACATATGTGGCACTTATGGACATGGTGACCTGACAGTGCTGCTTTAACAGCTGAACTTGATCTTACAGGTATCTTCCAACCAAAACAACTCTATGATTCTATGACCAAGAAATCGTTTGAACAGAGGCATTGCAGTGAGTAGCACTACAATTTCATACTACAGCATTCCTGACATGAATAACTGGGTTACAAGCATTATTAAGGACACGAACAGCAACTCTTTAGAAGAGTCTGAGCTCCATCAGCAGTGGCAAAGAGGGTTGCTGAAAGACTCAGCATAGTCAACACTAGCAGCAGGGAACATGAGAGTAAAAGAAAGGGGGAGAAAAAAGCCAGCAGCATCACATGTAATTTAGGCACTTATTAAGTTCTGGTACTATTTCAAAGTTGTTTTGTCATCATTAATTCGGTAGCTGGTAATCAAGTATCAAGCATATTAGTAACAGTGAGAAGTTTGGTTCTCTGTTGGTCCCACTTGCAGTCAGTCTCATACTTCCTCAAAAACTAGACGTGCAAATTTGCCCTCTGAAATCTGAACAAGAAGTCCAAAAACTGAGTTTAGGTGTGATTAATAACCAGAGGCAGCTATCATGCTTTTCAGCTTATGAGAATCTTACCAGAAATTTTCTGGTGACTTGTGTGTGTACATGCACATGTAAATCACCATGGAGATTTAAGAGAGCAGTATAGTAGAAAATGGGCAGTATAGGCTATGCATTATGAAGATAATTCTAACAAACAAATTTAGGATACGTGTGTAGGAAAAGAGAGAAAAGTAGCCATTACCACGTGAGGAATATCTTTCTCTCACATGTTCTTTTTCACACTTACCCTGAGTTGCTCCGTTGCCTTCTCTGGGACCTTGGAAGCCAGAGAAATCTCCACTGAGAGTTACTGCACAATACACATCTGCAGGAGTCTAACTTGTTAAGTCCTAATAAGAAAAATATATTTATGATAAACTCATTACCTGTATGAAGGTATCATTCACCCCCTGTTTTTTCACATTGGAAGTAAACCTTCATTGTACTATGCCTCCACTGTATGCCAACCACAAGGACAGAATAATAAAGGAAGATTTAACAAGGATTACAAAGTTGTGGTGTGAGCGACCCTGCTATACCCAAGCTAGGAGACACCTGTATTAGTAAGCATGGAGTGAGAACAATTGATCGCTGCAACAACCTCCCCAGGGATGTGGTAAAACTCCTGTCGCTGCAGGTTTTCAAGATGCCACTGGACAGTCTGCTATGTAATCTCATTGAGGCTCCCTTTGCCACAAAAGTTTGGATTAGATGATCTTTTGATATCCCTTCCAATCCAGACTGTTCTAGGACACTATGAAAAATCCCAGAAAAGTGCCTGAGAACAATACAGACAAGAAATATCATTGAAAGAGAAGAGCCTGGTTAAACCAAAGGTATGGAAGCAACTGTTTTGCAAGAAGAATCTCCATGTGGAAAGAAACCATTGTAATAGTATCTGAGGAAGAAGAAAAAGGTTTGAGTTGAGAACTGCTTTGAAACCATGGTCTTGTGGATATTTTCACTGCTAGCCTTCCTGCTTTCAAAACACAGATGCATTCTGGTGTACTTGCTGTGCTTTTCTAACAGACAGCAAGAAGAGAAGTTTTGCAGGTCTCTGCTTGTATTAAAGAAATGCTGATTTTCATGGTTTACTGATGTTTGGGAAATGAACTAAGCAGGGTGATGAGAAAAGAAAGGCACCACAAGTTTCACCACAATGCCGAGCAATCCCTCCGAAACATCTGCTACACACCCCTTCTCTGGCTTTTCAGAAGCATTTTTAGAGGTGAACTGAACCTCAGCTATCGACCCAAGGTATGATGTGTCTCTCAGAGCCCAGGGCCTTCCTAGTCATACTTTGCATCCTCCTTCTTACAAATATCCTTCCTGATCTGCTTCACAATGTGACAGAATGTTTTGGAAAGATGATATAAATATTCCTAATGAGGATTACAGGGGGGAAACAAGGTCTTTGTCTCTAAGTAGAATGACTTAAAAAAAAAATGCATTTTGCTTGACAGAAGCACTAAATACTCTTAGATTCAAATGTGCGTGCGACATGCATATACAACTTCACACTTAAATGCAAAGGCAATATCCTAAAGTACATCCATGGTACCTTTTTGATGTTTATACTGAAAGGCCCTGTTTCAGAGGGAAAACTCTGAAAAAACTACAGCCTGGATGTTCTCTTCCAGGATACATCAGCCTCTAGAGGAGAAACCACAGAAGAAGAATTATAGGGGCATAATTGAGAACAGGATATTATGTTGAACATTGCTTATTTGACACAACTTTTGTTTCATTCCAAAGAGATGGAGGCTGTTCTGGATGTGAGGAATGAATCAGACTCAAGAGGCTGCTGAGAATGAAAATGAGCTAAAACCCCATAATGTCAAATGTTAAGTTTACCCCAGAATAGCAAAGATAGTGGTTTTTTTCAGAAAAAAAACCCAAAAAACAAAAAACAAAACCAACCAAAAATAAACAAAGCAAAACAAAAACCATACTAGATAAAAATCAAATGTGTTGCCTATGTGACAGGGCAAAGAAATTTAAGAATTAAAAATTTTGCTTCATATCAAAACCACTGATAGCCTGGACATTCAGTCTCATTTGGATCAAATTTAATTATCTATTAATTAATAGTAACATTTGAAAAATAATTGTTTTTTGTTTTAACTAGGTTAAATCCAATTTGGGTTTTAGTCCGATAATAATGCTACTGAGATAATTTAAATTCATCAGGTTTTCATTGGAAGATCAGGTAATTCATATGGCTTACTAATTAAAACAGATCACACCTGATTTGCTTTTAATTAGATTCTCAACATAATGCATTGCAGTACGAACAGTGACATGCATCTCTCCGTGACTATAAATGACTACAACAGTTTTGTGATCACTACTCCTGTTATTTTTTTAACTAACTGATAACAGACATAGAATTTCTCAGGAAATACAAGTCAGCTGAACAAAGCTGCCAGTTTAATGAATCTGTTGATGATGTTGATTCCTATCTTCCCTCACAAAACTATCTTTTTTTGCCTCAATGACCCAGATAGAAAAAAAAAGGACTCCGTTTACAAGAAAAAATCCTTTACAAAAAGCCTTTTATCTGTCACCAATATGATTACATTGTGTTACAAATCCACACTTGCACACTATCCAATATTTTTGTCCTCTTTTTGATTCTTCATTAAAACCAGAACTTAAAAATTATGCAACCTGCAACATGATCATTATGGGAGGAAGTGGAAAACTGTAAATTGCACAGCTAATATTGAAGTATTGCAGATCAAATAGGCATAACACTCATATGTTCTCACAGCGTGATTGGTCATAGAGAGGTGAGCATACTTCTCTGTCTTGCTATCAGATGACAACTAAGTCACAGTTTTCTTGCTTTTGAGCTGTCTGTTTCTGTAATGGCTTGTGTGACTGTTTCTCTTCCTGTAACAACTACAGTTATCTTGATTTCTGGGGCATGTTACAGGCAGAGAAAGGCCCTGTACACATCATGCAAGCAAGCCACACATGTCTGTGTCATCGCCCAGCCCTCGTTAGTCTAAGGTTTGCCAGAGGCCAGGGTGAGGAGCAGGAATAGTGTCAGCAGGGCTGGTGCAGAAGTGCAGACTGGAGAAGAAGTAGAACTGCATATGGGTGCCTGGCAATAGCAGAGTGAGAAAGTCTGTTGCTTGGGTGCAAGCATACCAGGGGCATTAGACACCGTAACAGCATGTTCTAAGAAGGGAAAGAACAATCGTCCCCACCGTTGCGCTGACAAGAAGGCATACATGACATAAGCTAACAAATCCACCACGATGGTCATGCCAGTGGCAGCCCTGTTAGAGAAGAATCCCAGGGAGGGCTGGCTGCAATAATTTTGGCATCATTAGCAGCAGAAGTTCTTTCTGGCACCTCCAGCCCAAGCCTCTGGTACTGAGCTCTGTTCCCTTCAGAAAACAGTCCACATCTACAATGCTGACTCATCTGCTTTAATCTAATTTTGTCTTTACAAGTGAGCAAAGATGTCTGAGTTTATTTGTAATCACTATGCAAAGATGCCAGATATGCAGCTTTATGCCACCAGAAAAAAGAGCTGAATAACCTTTATGAAACACAGAACCAGAGTTTCTACATTTAGCCCATGTCCAAGGCTAAACTATAGAAATTGATCTTTTGCCTGAACACTCTGTCCCAGAAGAGAGGCGAAGTTGGGAAAAGGAGAGAAGACTCATAGACTGAAACAAAGATAAATTTAATGAAACAGTAAAACTAATCGCAATGCCAATATAGAGCATACAAAGTTATACTCAGCCCAGTAAATGTACAGCGGTCACAACAAACAGGCAGGCAGTCCTCAGTAGCAGAATGATAAGCAAGACCTTCTGGGGAAGGCGAACTCAAGCAGAAGGTCCTCCTATGCTCAGTAAGCTTCCCCGTTTATACAGAGCATGACGTTTATGGTGCGGGATACACCCATGATGCAACTCTGGTAAGCTGCACTGGCTGGCTCTGAACTGATAATGGCCTGCAGATCATGGCTGGTGGGGGTTCTGTCCCACTGACACCAGAACACAGAGTTAACGTATAAGCCAAGGAGTTTATGTTGGTGCTGCCCCTGTGACCTGGGCCTGTTGGTAGGTGGACAGTGACTCACAGCAACAGCTCTGTACGTACATGTGCTGTTTGAGACAAGCTGCTCATGGGATAACGAGAAAATGCAGGCAATGCTGTTGCTTGTACAGCAAGAAAGAGGCATTCATATTTATTCTTCTGCAGTTCACATCAATAACAAGCTCAGAGAAGAGCATTCCAACTTTGGAGCAACTTAGGAACCTGTGTTAACGTGTTTGTTCACTCTAAAGCACTGGAGATAGAGTCCCAGCAGCAGCAATTCCTACGGAGAAGGGTACAAAGAAGCTCGCTGTTTCTTAGATGCAGGTGACTCACTCTCTCTAGGCTACCAATTACCCTAGAGCCAAACAGGCAAGACCGGCTCTATTACTGCACTGGCAGCCCTTAGACCAGATCATCTCAAAGGACAGCAACAAGTTGTTTCAGTGGCCGTCTCCAGCACCAGTTGATGCAACAAAGCTAAGATTTGTTATTTTTTTCCATGTACTGCTTTTGCCCAGCTCTTTGAGAAAACTTTGGTGAGATTGAGGACTGTAACGCAGGCTTCCACAGCTCATTCAAGTCAATTTTATAGCCCTGTTTGTGTGCTTCTACATCAGTATCTTATTCGTGTGCCCAAGCCCAAATTGCATAGAGAGAGGAAGAAAATGAGGTTAGAAATTCATCATTTTGCCTAGTTAGGCAGTTTTCCCGTGTTTCAGGACATTAAAAAACAATCCTTAAATGCCATCTAGTGGTAAAAGCTACTTGCTTTTCACGTTTCTGCTTTACAGAGAAACGGAACCAGAAAAAGGAGCACTATGCAAAGTCATGGCTAGACCTGTTTGGAATTTTTTTGTTTCCTTCACATTCTTTTCCTTAATGTCATAAAGTCAGGAGCACTAGGAATATTGGAAATATGTTCACAGGATTTAAGCTCTGCAGTGCCGTGTACTGTGGTGTCTCACTTTCAAGTGCCTCAACATGGGAGCCGGTTCCCTAGTTGCAAGTGAGGAGACTGTCCTTGCAGTAGGACAACAGGTAGGTCTCCTACACGCAGCAGGTCTCCATATGAACCCAGAAGCCTCGGGATGCTGGGAGGGGAGATGGCTACATATTATCCAGGTACCTTACATGCAGAAACTTTAAAGTTAAAATATACTTTATAGTTAAAGTTAAAACTGATTCAAAGATGCCGCAGCAAGACTGTAAAAAGGAGTCCCAAGGAAATCACCACGACGCAGTTCACTGATTCTATTTAAAATTCCTGTGCTGGCTCAAAACAAGCTGTCAACCTTGTTTGAAACAGTCTACACAGCATAAATTCCAGATAAAATTGGTGACCTCTTTGTGGCACCTTGCAGCCCTTTGTAAACAGTTGCAGAGGGGGTTTTGGAGTTCCCATCGCTGCAGATATTCAAAACATGCCTGAATGCGTTTCTGTGTGATCTGTTCTAGGTTCCTGCACTCATGGGGGGCTTGGACTAGATGATCTTTTGAGGTCCCTTCTAAACCCTAACCTTCTGTGATTCTGTGATTCTATGATCCTGCTTGACAAAAACCCAGTGTCCCAGTGTCCTCAGCACCTATCATTAAGAGAGGTTACTGACCAGCTGCCTCCTGTTTGGATACACAGTGGTTTGGGCCTTGTCAAGGTTTAGGGTCAGGGCAGCCCACCAGACCTCTAACAGATGCTTGCTCTTAACCCCTATCCCTCCTCAAAGAGGAAGAGAAAGGGAATATGGGAGAGAGACTTAAGGTTTGGAAAAGAAGCCTAGAGCAGGTTTAAAATGGAATATATACAAAGTCAGTATCAAACCCAACTCCCCTGATGGCAGTTACGTCACCATCACTAGTGATGCTGTAGAGCAGGCACTGGGGAAGTGCCAGACTGGGCCCAGCAGCAGACAGGAACTGATTTCAGGAGCTGGATTATGGTACTGCATTCAGGAACACATGGATTGGGATCAAAGGCAGAACAGACAGGGTCCTCCTTGGATGCTGGACACTGAAGAAGAGGTCACCTGTCCCATCTGCTCCTCCCCACGGATGCAGCCTTTTGCTTTATGCACCCCTCAATGTGTTACACAAGATCCAGCAGTGGCCTTGCTCTGCACACCAATTCCTGGTACTAACTCTAAACATGGAGCGTTATCACTACTAGAAGCAGACGCTGTCTGCAAAAACATGCTGCTAACTTCAGAAAGCACAGTGAGTTACAAAAGACTGAGCTGAGAAGTAAAATCACTGAATAGAACTAGTTCTGTTCTAATGCAAACCAGGACAGGGCTGCATTTCTGCACAAATTTTCCTTGTGTCTCTGAGAGGATGCTACTGGCCAGCCCACGATCAGATGAAGGCTGGGCCAGTGGTCTGTCCAAACTTTAATAAACTGGATGGAGTCTTCTGACGTGACACGAACATACTGCTCTCCTGTACTTTCAGCTGCATATTAGAGCAGAGGAGCCTTTTATCCATCCCATCTCTTTTATAACGCTAATCGCAGGTGCAGAAGCTGGAGAAAAAACACAGCCACAGTATTTGATACAAGATCACTCAGCTTTTGGAGCTTAAAATTCTACTTGACCTGTGACTGAACAGCCACTCATCCTGCAGAGCATTTAACTTCTGCCAAACTCTGTCAGCTGAAAAGGTGTCACACACAAAAAGAAAAGCTCAGCACTATTAAGAGTTTACTCATACAACACTTAAAATAACACTCCAAAACCACCAAGAACAAGAAGCAAGCTCTAACAAATATGCTCAAATAGCTGATATTAGCCTTGAATTAATTTCCTTCTGCTTATAAGTGTCAAAATTTCAAAACAGACTAAATTCTAGAAACTGAAACAGCTTGATGGGGTGAAGCCCTGTCTGGTTTTCTGTAGCATATCTGAAGACTTATTTTTCAAGTACTTTTACCTCTTGAGGAGTGAAGGTAACCCAAGGCATGAATGCACACGTGGGGAGCACTGACGTCCCTCGTCCCCATTTATGACACATAGAGCTTAACCACAATGTCCCAGTACCTATTTCAGGTTTGATCACCAGTCAGACGTTCTTTCACGGGAGCGGAGTTGAACTGAAACATGAGTCTAGCTGACACCTCCCACCCTCCTACTGAACTTGGGTTTAAATTACTCTTCCTGAACAAAAATGAGAAAATCCCCAGGGCAGAAGCGCTGTACAACGACACTGCTGAAAGTTTCTGCTGCGGGCTACTAGCCATAGAGAAATGGGTCCAAAAGGGCTCTGGAAATGGAAGTGACCTGGCAGTTAACACAGGAGACAATTACCTGGAGCACATGCGATGTGGGGGCTTGTAAAAGCCCTTAAATAATAGAAGCCAGCAAGACCATCTGAATTATATCAACAAATATTTTGTCAGAATTTCCTATTTCAAACCACTCTGCC
>VWZK01018046.1:0-17688 GCA_013396935.1 Baryphthengus martii
CCTTTCAGCTTACTCTAGCCACTATCAGATTTTAAAGGCGCAATATTTAAATAAAGGAAGGACAGTGTAGTTTGTTCACAACCAAGCTAATACTAATAAGATTGGAATATTCATTGCATCAGAAAATAGAAAAAGAAAAGCCATTATCGATCACAAGCCCTTGCAACTTTCTCCCAGGAGCCACTTTTCACGCTCAGTCTGTGCTGTTACTTCTTAAATACTGTAACAAGTTTCCATGGATAGTTTTTGTGAATGCTGTTATAGAGTGAGAAAGCAGATTGAGCCCATAAGCAACTTCTAGTAGAAGTAACAAGGTCCTTGGTACGGTAATAACTTTTTTTCCCCTGTTTTCCAATGCATTGAGGCAGAACTTCAGAGAAAAAATGTAATGAGATTTCTAAAATTTCACACCCCTATCCTCAAGGAAGGCAATACCCCTTTCCGGTATGTGTGTGGGTTTCATTCTGTGCTTGTGTCTCATCTTTACAAGCTTCTTGCAGCTCTCCTCCAATGCTGCAGCAATCTCACCTGGTGTCAGAGGACTATGAATAACACGGACTCTCCTGTGTTTTGCTCACTTGCATGCACAGATGACTCAATAGATCCTCCTACAAGCTCACATCCAGCATCTTGAGTCCTACCTCTTCACCCCTGTCAGGGTATGTCTCTCAGCAGTTAGCCTCTTATCTAGACTTGCAGAGAATTTGGCACCTCTAGCTGGCCCAGCACAAGGCAACAGGCTTTGCTTCCAATCCTGCCTTGCTTCTGATGGGTTTCTGTGCGTCCCTTCCTTCTGGGCTTCCTGGCCCTGATGTAGCCTGGAGCTTTAGCCAATGGCCAGAAATATCCTGGCCATCTGGAAGTGAGGTGGAAGGGCACCTTGAGAGGCTTCTTAAGCGTGCTGCTTGTTTGTGAGGCTCTTGTGCTATAGCTGCATCTGGGGCTGCCTCACTTCTCAAGATAGGAGCATGTCTTCCACTTGGCCTCAAAACAGCTTCTGATTTTTTCTGCCTTCATGTGCACACAGATTGAAGTATTTGCAGTAGACTTCACTAATGCAGCTCTCAGTATAAGTGTTCATATATATTCCCATTGTAAAATGCAATCAGAAGCCTGTTTCTGAACTGAGTCCCCTCACCAGAGATGAGAGAGAACCAGGATCTCCTCTTAGGACCACCTGGTCACAGTGGATAATAGGCTGGGTGAGCCTGGATTGTGCCTTTGGGGATTATCACCCCTTTCAGAATGTACAGGGAATGGAAGTACTTGATCCTGTCACTTGGGTAATCCAAGTAGATGGGAAGATTTTGTGAATGTTCAGAAAGCTGTTGAGGACTGATTTTTCACAGCTGTTTATGGTGGCAGATTGAAAATATGCTACTAATGATTCCTTTTTCTAGAGACAGAAGCTGTTGTGCTGGCTTCCAGTGAAGACTTCCTTGGATTTTCCATGGAAAATAGCAAGCAGGGCCTGAACAAGCTTCTCTACCAGAGAGGAGACATCAGTGTATATTCACTCTAGAATGTTCAAGACAAGGCAAAGGCATTATCTACCTGAAACAGGTAACTCAGATCAGTGTAACTCTGGCAAAACAACCAGACAGAACAGGGGAGCTGAAAAGACAGATGGTCAGATATCTGACAGAAATTGATGGCATTGACTTTTTTTTTTAACCTCTCAGAATTAGATGTAAATTGCTGAATTTGCTGTTATTAACTATCTAAAGGTATGAACTTGTATAAATTCATAGATTGAAACAGCTTTTCTACATTTTGAAAGTTCAGCCTTGAGAAAAGAAGTTCTATTCATCCGTCTCTTATTCAGTGCTTATGTTTTTATAAGAACAAACAGTGCATCTTTGGGATAGATCCTTCACTTGGTGTAGAGAACACAACTGTACACCTGCCAGTGATTTCGCTTATTAGTTGAGATTGTAAAAGACTGTGAGAATGCTGTCTATATTGATATAGAGGCATGTATGCTCTTTGCATGAGAAAAATGTCCTGCTAGTGATTTTTACTATTTTGACAGCAGTGCCTCCCTAATTATCTTCAATAATACCAGAAAAACACTGGTATTTTCTTAGTTTGTTCCCGTGAGATATTAGTAAATCACAGCTGCTTCTCTATGTGACCTTGCCTCCCCACCTTTTTCTCCTTTTATCAAGGCAGAGTGGTTTAGACTGTGCTTTTAGGTAACTCGCTTAAGCATGATTGGTGTTAGTTGGCCTTTAATGAGCTGTTTATACTCTGTCAAAAGAAGAGCTATTCACTCATCAGAAATCACAGACAAAACCATGGCTATCTCTAGCATTACAGAAGACATAAACGCAGTAAAAGCCACCACCTTTGACAAATAGTGGTCCCACCAAATCCTTGGAGCTCTGTCTTTTCCCAGCAGATCATCAGCTGTTACAGATAGGGCTTTTGCATGTGACTTACACAAACACACTCGGAGAGTGAAAAAAATGAAATTGGTTGGGGGAAATTAGTCCAAATGGTCCCTACATGTTTGGGATCTCCAAGGTCCTAGGTAGCAAGCACACAGGCTTAAAGTCCAAATTTCCAGTGAGACACACAAATTGTGATAGTCAACTTCAGAGTCTTATGTGACAGAAAATAAAATCCATTGACATTAATGTACAAACACACAGTATGCTACAGGGCTCCTTAAAAGTTCTTGCTGGCAAAACAGGTTTTCTGCTATGAACAAAGCAGCATATCTTTAGTCAGTCTGTCAATTAAGCAACTTCCAATTTCATCAAATAGGGTCTATATCCTGAGGAATTCCTCTGACAAAGGGGCTCCCCAGAACCTGGGAGCTGATCCAATTCCAATCTAAAGGAATTTACAGCAGTGACTAAAGGCTGAAGTCTCTGAGCATTCAGTAAAGAGAAAGGAAGTGAAATGGAGTAAGATTTAATCTGCTTCACTTTCTCATATGAGCAAGGTGAGGAGAATTTATACCTGTCCTTAAGTTTGTGGTGAGTGGAGACAAGGTTCCAGGTGTGGGATTTGGACACAACTGTTCTGCTTCCACCGTTCTTCTCTTCTGCTACCATTCTTCTCTTCTCTGTCACTCTCTTGCTCTGTGGAGACGGCATATTTTTGCGAGAAACCTACACTTATACTTACAGGGTCTTTTCAGGTTTACATTCATTAACAGAAATGGGCTTTTCACTTGGAAGTGGTGTTTGGGACAGAGACTGAAAGAAATAAGGGCTGCTGTGAGTCCTGGGCTGAATCGGGGACTGGTAGGTGGCTGCAGCTCCTAGGAACAAAGGGAAGATGCCAGAGAGCCGTTACCTTGGAAAGGTCCCCCAGGGCAGGGACATCAGCAGCTAACAGCTCTTCCAGCAGCTGACAGCTCTTCCTAGCTCGCTCCAGGCACTTGTTGCCAAAGAAAGACTATGCTTCAAGGGGAACTGCACCACGAGGCATCCCCAGACCATGTCCAACACAGGTGCTGGGATTCCTGAGCTGCCAGGGAAGAGGATCCAATTGATTCAGAAGCACTTGAGCCTGTGAGATATGCTTGAACAATTCGTGTCAGCCAGGAAGCAAGAAAATAAAGGACTAAACCCGAATAACGGATGCTTAAGTGCAGCTGCACTGAGGCCAGAGATCGCGAACCCCGGAAACTGGCCCGGGACCTGGCAAAAAGAAAACAAAGGACTAAACTTGGATAATGGATGCTTAAGTGCAGCTGCAGTAAGGACAGAGATTACCAAATAAGAGGAAAACAAAAACTGAAGGATTAATTATATTATTTCCACCTTTTTTAGAATAGCCATGAATATGTATTAGTATAGTGACATAAAAGTCACTTGCTTGAATGTATCGGTGTGCGTTCTGGTGGAGCCTGGACTCCCCACGCACCCAGTGCTGTTTTGCTTGCTTCTTAAACCAATAAAACCCTGACATACTGAGAAAGATCGTCTCGGTATTTATAACAGGCCAGACTGTCCATTCAGCCCATTTGCTTTTCTTTATTGTCAGACTCCTGTCCACCCACCCTCAGGCACGGCTGGGTGCTGGCAACCCTTCATATTTAACCCTCACTACTTTGGATCTGACTTCACTGCTGTCAGTGGATTCACCAGGAGCAAGCTGGAGCGCTACAGAAAACTATTCCCTTGCTGCTTTGGATCTGCTGCTTTGGTGCCTCTCCAGAATAGTGGTCAGGATTTTCATAACTTCTCAGTTCTTTATTTATTGATAATTATTTGTTTCCTGATCTGCATAGCCCAAGTATAATATTAACTTTGTGTATTTTAAGACTAATTGACACTGTTTACCATAAGATAATGCAGTCTCAGAAAGAAGATGGCTGCATCAGATAAGAGGAATGGGTACTTAAGGAAGGATAAAAGAATCCTCCCAGCTCCCTCAGACATGCATCCTTGAGGATAAGCACAGTTTGGAAGAGTCAGCAGAGTCCTCAGGCTGGTGCCTAGAGGTTGAACTATCTCATAATAATTATATGGACATGTAGCAACAGAACTAGGGGCAATGGTTTTAAATTGGAGGGTAGATTTAGACTGAACATTAGAAAGAAGGTCTTTACTATGAGGGTGCTGGAACATTGGAACAGGTTGCCTAGGGAGGTGGTGGAGGGCCCCATCCCTGGAGACATTCAAGGTCAGACTTGATGGGGCTCTGAGCAACTTGGTCTGGTTAAATATGTTCCTGCTCACTGCATGGTGGCTGGACTAGACGACCTTTAAAGGTCCTTTCCAAGCGAAACCAATCTACGATTCTATGAAAGCCACACCTCCTACCTGGAAAAAGCCCCTTACCCAAATAAGCCCCTGAGGCTCTGAGCATGTTTAGTACACTTGAAATGCACTGTACCTTTAAATCGAGATGAGTGGGGAATGGACCGATAGCTCACAAATAGAAGTGTACTAATGAAATAAGTAGGAGTGTTCAAATGTTTGAATGATATAAAAATGTACCTGGCTATAACCAGGTGTGCTACCTTTGCAAATTGTCACCTAGCAGCCTTTTCTGCACAAAACTGGAATAAAACAAGTCTCTTGACTCTGTGTGTGATTTGGCTCTTTGCATACCGGGTAAAGAACCTCAGTTTGGGACAACATAGTTAGATTCGCTTACTTTTTATTCTACATTACCTGGTATGGCCCTGGTGAGATGCCTGCACTACTGTAAAGGGGCAGAAAGACACATACAGCCAGTAAAATCTACAGAAATATATACATATGAAAAGTATCCTCACAGTTTTTTACTCATGTAACTAATAAGCAAAATTGCTGGCAGTTGTGAAGTCACATTCCCTACACTAGCAACTGAAGAACCTAGCCCAAAGATCCACTATATATTCTTACAGCAAAATAAAGCTAAAAAAAACCCCTATGATGAGCCATTAGATTGACTTAGCCTTATCATGTGGTTTTGTCTTCTGGCCATGGTTTCACAGGCAAATGAGCTGATGGGATAGGAGTAGGCTCACTCCTCCAGACCACACTTTGCCTCCTATCTGTGCGGAGCCAGCCTCACCCTTACACTGCTGCATCTAGTTTCAGTGGGAGCTGATGAAAACAGCTAGCTAACTTATGTCTGGCATGTTATCTTTCTTGGTGTAATTACTCCTCTTTGTATTAGATGAATTTCCTGCAGTGGACTTTAAAGTGGAAACTACAATGTGCATGGGGATAATCAATATGCAGGAGTTGAGATAACAGCTGAGACAAGTCTGAAATCCACATCAAGGGGACAGGACTAGCTGCAAAAGAAATGTGCCCCCCAAGAAAGATCTTTTCCTACAGTGTCTAGAAAATCGAAGTAAAGATGATGTTCAAAGGAGAGTGAGCTCATAATTTATGCTGCTGCTTAGAAACGAATAATTTGCGAGAATGGGGGTACTTTCCTGGGTAAAAAATATCATGGAAGTGGTAGAAAAGAGGCTCTGGAATTGTTTTTGATTCAACACAAGTCAGGTTTAGCTTCAACTGGACTGCTGAACCAGTGGGTCTGAAGAGGCAGTTGTTTTCAGCTGTTGTCGAACAGCTGTGAGAGGAAGGTTTTCAGCTTGGGTATCTAAGGTCTATCATGCTTTAGATATGGATCACATCAGTTAGGTTTGTACTCATGAGGCTGTGTTCCAGTAGTCCATAGATGGTCAAAACCACCTTCTACTGCTTCAGCTATGGCCAGAAAGGTTATATATAAAACCCAGTTATTTTACTGAATGGCAGGATTCCATGTGAAAACTCAGACTCCAGTTTAAAATACATAAAAATTAATATGATTTTATATATATATTATAGAACTGATCAAAAAAAGAAAGATAAGCAGAGTAGCGATGCACCAGTTCATTACTGTAAAGCAAGGCAGTGACTAAGAAAAGGATACATGGTTACATCATCAATTACCACTTCAAAACCATCATCCGGCTTCACACTTCAGCTGGGAAGCCCCTCAACAGCCAGTCCCTGGAGATCCTCAGTAATTGGGAAGGTCCTACGCAGTGCGTCCACCTGTAGGTAAGGCTTCACGACTCAGCCCAAGAGTCTCCTGATTTCTATAGTAACAAACAACTCACATAACTAATTTATGTAACCTCTTAAGCATATGCCAAATGTGGACGAACACTGTCCCTTGATCCTAAGGTCCACACACACCTGGAGCATTGGCCAGACTCCTGGGTGAGGTTGAGTTATGGTCAAGACACAGGTGCATACACTAAGTGATTGCGTGGATTGTCCTGCTCACATCCTGCTTGTTCTGGGCAGAGGGTCCTGAACAGATACCACCCACTGGATTCACTAAATGCAATTTATGTTTGTCCTTGAGCTCACCGTCCAAGTTAAACAATTACTAATTAAAGACTTGATTAAAGATTCTTTCATAAGCAGCGATCATTCACGCTCAATAAAATTCCATCACACCAGTCTATACTGGAAATTTTATAGTATAAATTTATTATAGCTATAGAGATATTTATTGATTGAGTAACCAATGAAAAAGGAATGTGTGAATTGTATGGTTTATGTTGTTATTATGTATGAGTGTTTATGGTGACTCTAAACAGTCATTAATTTAACATGAAATTTTTGTATTGCTTAGTGCCTGGGGCAAAAGTTGTATAATTTCACCTAACCTTGTGTTCAGAGGATAGAAGAGTCACTATGTATTCCAGGAGCCCCCTTTTAGACCATGTTTATCATATGTTCATGTCACTCCAGAGCAAGTTATCTCTTATGCAAACATCTTGCATGGGAAGAGACATAAAACATCCTGCCATATACTCCCCCCAGAACTCCACTTGCTCATCTACTCTGAACATTGTGCCTAAATCGTTTTAAACTGCTGTAATCTGTTCAAGTTACATGGTTAAAGTAGAAGTTTTGTGGTTAAGTTTGCTTGTAACAAACACCATAATATGTCAAATCATAAAAAAGAACTCAACACAAATGTACTATGTGACATAATGTCTGTGCGTAGAAGAGGTTGCTTTAAAACCCCACAGAAGAACAGGAAATTTGTGGAAGCAACAGTACTCCCTATACAAAAACAGGAAGCCAGTTGTACTGTCCATAAAATGTTCTGTTTTACAGGTAGGCTTTAATCCAATAATCCTCAAAATCCTCCAAACAGGCATTAAATATCTATGCTTATAAAAAGAATATAAAAATACTCAAATGCTCCAAGGCTTGATTAATCAGATAAGCCACAGCTCTAATGAGCCAAAGGAGAATAAATGTTGATCTTCAGTACCACAAGAGCCATGGTCATCACCATGACATTTGCATCACTTATACAGCGTTCCTGCAAACTACAGCAAGAGGAAATAACTATTTACTTGTCTCTGTCAATACCATTACGCAACTTGATTGAAAGTCTCTCCTAGAAAAGGAGAACATAGAGATTTATGCATTTCTGTATCTGTCAGAATACCTGGTTTCCAGAGGAGGCACTTTCAGTGTCTTAAAACCCAATCATAATTCACAGAAGAATTACTTCAACTTATTTTTAAATGACAAGTTATAAAACACACTTTCACGGTACTAGATAATGCCCAAGCTGATAGGAATTCAGAGGAATCAAACCAAACCATTACAAAAACCTGAAGGAAAATAGTAACTGCAACATTTAAATTATCACAGATCCTAAAGGTGGAGCCTCTACAAATGCTTCAGCCAAACTTAGCCTCTTTGAATTAGTGACTAAGTGGCAAAGGTACTCTTCAGAAAAAAAGGTACCCTTGTTTCTGTAAGCTTTTAAGGTCTCTTCAGTGTTCTGCATGCCACATGTTCTTCAGAGTGGTAGGTCAAGAAAACTGTAGGCCTACTTTTAGGTCATTTGATAAAGTTCAACTCTTAAGACACTACATGATCCTAGATTGACAGTTTCATAAATACTGAATATGCCTTAGCAAGTTTTACAGAATCATAGAATGGTTAAGGTTGGAAATGACCTTCAAGATCATCAAGTGCAACCATCTACTAAACATTATCATAAACATTAAACCATGTCTTGAAATGCTATATCTACACATTTCTGGAATGCCTCCAGGGATAGTGATTCCACCATCTCCCTGGGCAGCCTGTTCTAATGCCTAACCACTCTCTCGGTAAAGAAATTTTTCCTAATATCCAATCTAAACCTCCCCCAGCACAACTTAAGCCCATTTTCTCTCATCCTGTCACTAGTTACCTGAGAGAAGAGACTAACACTCACTACAATCTCCTTTCAGGTAGTTGTAGAGAGCAATAAGGTCTCCTCTCAGCCTCCACTTCTCTAGACTAAGCAACCTTAGGTCCCTCAGGCGCTCCTCATAAAACATTTTCTCCAGACCCCTCACCAGCTTTGTTGGCCTTCTCTGAACTCCCTCTAGCACCTCAATATCTTTTTTATACTGCGGTGCCCAAAACTGAACACAATACTCAAGCTGCGACCTCACCAGAGCCGAGTACAGGGGCATGATAGCTTCTCTGCTGCTGGACACACTGTTTTTCATATAGGCCAGAATGCTGTTGGCCTTCTTGGCCACCTGGGCACCTGCTGGCTCGTGTTCTGCCAGCAGTCAACCAACACCCCCAGGTCCTTTTCAGCCAGGCAGCTTTCCAGCCAGTGACAGTATAATCTCCTATACTAAAGCATTTTTACTAAATAGACACAGAACTGAAAAGCATAACACACAAAACACATCAGAAGCAAAGAACTTTCCTACCGTGAGTCCAGCCAGAACTTGTCTGACAATAGGACAGACAGATAAAACTAGTAATCTAATTTATATACATTATGTTAGTGTTTGATAACGCACAAAAAGAAAACATCTTGAAACCTTAATCTGCAAATGAACTCCAAACTTTTATTTGGAACTTATGCAGAAATTTGCATCATAAATACTCAGGTTGTTCCAATGAAGTGAGAGTGGAAATGTTCTTGGCCAAGTGGAAACACGAGAAGAAACAGTAAGACAAGAACTAAAATAATGGCATATATTGTTACCTAAGGTCAGCCGTTCACCTGGATCACAATGCAACCTATGCATGGTTTCATCAATAACCAGAAAATGAAACCATAAGGTAAGACAATAGGAAGATAAAGGAACTGGCCTAGAGCCAGAAGATAACTAGATAGGGAAAACGAAAGCAGAGCGTTGACTCAGCAGTGTTACCTAAGACTCACATGGGGTGTAACTAGATGCGGATGGAGAAGATCACACTGTTGAGTCTTAAAGGCTATATAAGGCCTATCCAAAAGCAGTTTGTTCTCAGCAATTGAAGAGGATCTTAGGACTATAAGAGAGGATTCAGGACTGGCATGTCTTGTCCTACATGGCATGCACAAGTTGTTCTGGACAGATTACTTGAACACACACACACACACACACACACACATACTGATACTTCTATTGGTGAAAATATGAGTAAACGGAGTCAGACGATTTACAAAGTTTAATAAAATTCACTTTCCCTGTCTTTATGGTCTTGTAGTGAGTTTTTCTTTCATTAACCGCCACATTAGTTAGCAGAGAATCCAGGGTGGGAAAGCAAGAGGAAATCTTTACACTATTGCCTTTTTATTGTAAGAGAAAGTGGCCAGATCCATTCACTGGAAAAGACAAAAGG
Organism: Baryphthengus martii; assembly: GCA_013396935.1. Taxonomy (NCBI): domain Eukaryota; kingdom Metazoa; phylum Chordata; class Aves; order Coraciiformes; family Momotidae; genus Baryphthengus; species Baryphthengus martii. Next base: position 10,101 of record VWZK01018046.1, read on the forward strand.
TAGGAACCATACAGAGCAACTGATAATTTAGATAGTTGTGTCTAAGTAAAGCAAAACATAAGCTGTAAGGAAGCTGATATCTTACATCAGTTTCACCCAAACCAAATGCGTCATTAGTCACACGCGCTGGTCTTTCTGGATGAAAGGGCAGTTTCATGATGAATGGTTCTTCTCTTTCTTTTCTCTTTTCAGGGATTACCTTATTTATGTTAGTGTGCATTAGCTCCTTATTGCTACCTCACTGCATGAATAGTCTTCTCTACCAAGACAGTGCCACCCTACTTTCATGCTATTTTCATATAAAAGTTTTCACATCGATAGCAGTTTCTTTTAGAAAGCTAATGACTATTTTCTATCAGATGTCAGTTCTTTTTGCTTCACAACAAGAAAGGCAGAAACATACTCAAGAAAAATAGTTGGTTTATTAATGTACCAGAATAGGTGATAGCAAGTTATAGAAACTTACACCTCTTCTGTTTCTGGGAACCCTGAGATAATTGGATGGATCTCTGGTGATGGCATGGTGCTCTCTCATCCATGGTAAGGTTCACCAGCTTTCTGCTGCTGGGTACCCTGAGGTGGCACAGCATCAGACGAACCTCTGGCGTGCAACATCGTGCAGATCCCATCCATGGAGACATTTGCCAGCTCTGTGCTCACCTGCACTCTGATAGAGCTTTGCTCACAGTACAGATTCATCAGCCCTGCTAGCAATCAAGCTTGGGATGTGGATTTAGCTTTGAAAAGTCCTTGGCAACACACCTTAATATCCTTATCCTTGACACACAATATGTCAAGTGGACAGAACAATACACTACACATGTGCTTATAGTTAAACACGTTGATTAATTACATGATTAAATACACATCTGTTAGGGCTGAGCAATGGTCACATAGTATTCATGATACAGGGGCAAATACCTGGATTAGATATTATGTGGATCACTAACTCCTCTCACAAGTCTCACAGGCTGCCCACTGCAAACGATATATGTAGAAATCCCAAACTCTAGCAAGAGACTCTCTACAACCATAACTGTAAGCTTAAAACATTTATGGGGCACATGGGAGACTGAAGAGGGCATCTATCATAAGCCAATGCTAATGCACAGGTCTATGCAGGCAAAAGTAAGGCTTTAGCAGAGTTAAAGCTACAGGAGATACAAAGCAAAAAAATGTGAATAAGAACTAGCAGGGTGTTAGAACTGATCAAACAGAGCAAAACCACAACCAATCAGTCGAAGTAGAGCTCAGGTAGTGCAGATGGATGTCAGATAGTTGGAAATACAATTTTTACCTCATGAATGTCAAACAGCAAAACCAAACCAAACCAAAAATCTTTGCTTGAAATGCTAGACCCAGTAGGGGATTGTGAATAGTATTGAGAGAACTGCACCTGCATACTTTTAAATATACAGAAATAGCATGTCTGCTAACTAAAGAAATTTTTTGTGGGCTGAAGAAATACACTTTACTAGAGCAAACAATTTACTGTTTGCGTAATGAAGTCTTAACAGTAAAGCATTGTTATCAATCTGGTGACAGTGGTACCAACATTAATAGTCCAATTCATATAATTACTACAGAAAAAGCCACATTAATTAGCAGTTAAAACAGTTGTACAGAAACTTCTTAGTACCTACCCCTGTTCTCTGGTGTTAGATTCACCTTTCCCATGTCCCTCTGTCTCCAGAGGTTGTTCACCCTTCCACTGCCCTTCTGTCCCCAAGGATTTGACAGTGACAATGCTTACATGAAAAGGAAAGTTACGGTTGATGTTCCTTGTTCTTCATCGGGAGAAATTTGATGGTGATGGTGGGGACTTCTTCCTCACTGTAAGGTCTGTGCTTGTATTTAATTTTATGTATTTTGTAACATGCACCACATCTTCCTCTTTCTTTATTTTTTCACAATTCCTTATTGTAACAAAATTCACTATCTGTGGTTTAGTTTAAATTTTGTGTTAGATACTTGCTCTTTGTTCTCTTTTTTATCCTCAAAACTGGTTTTATCCAGCTCCTGAGGCTGTATTCCTGTAGTCACCACTAATTGACCACGGGTGATTTGTTTATAACCCTGGGGCCTCTGGTATCATCTGGTGCCTGTACTGTCAAGGCCTCTGCTATCACCCTGCGCTTGTACTCCTCTACGCTTCTAGGTCACAGACAGTTTCCACTACACAGAATAATGAACTATTTTCACTAACTAGAGATGCAGAAATACATCAAAAACTACTGTAACAGTATAACACATGATTGCACAAAGTGAACTAAAGTTATAACAAATTAGGTAACAATATCGGTAATGTGATTGTTAGGCGACTATTACAGCTAAATAAGCTAAGACAAAGCACCAGGAAGGCCAAGACAAGCCCAGACAAAGCAACTATTGACAAATCTCAGCTTTGAATCATTACAAAACTAAATCACAGCCTCCGTCCTGTGTACCAGCAATGGCAACACCACTTTAATCGGTCTACAAGGCTACACTGTCAAGATATAGTTTCCTGATAGCATTTCCATTTGTGACTCCACGAGTTTTACAGCTATCAAGCTATAAGTCCTCGATAGCAGATCTCATGTTTTCTCTGATGTAGCTTAACATACTTATCTTGATAGTGTTATCTGGGTATAGAGTCCTAAGTATCAGCACATTCCAATATAGCCCTCTTCAAGGATTAATGATTAGATACTTCACTGTTCCAGAAACCTTCAAAATCCGCTTTATACATGAATGGTAAAATAATACATGCATACAACACTCTTTTCCCAACTTCTTCTCCTTAATATCTAATTATGGCATATTACTGGTATGAGTGTAAATCTGATTTTCTTCAGGTTATGACACCATGCCCGTAGTAATGAAGGCCCAAAACATGAATGCCAAACTCTGTAAAAAGAATACCCTATGGGTAGAAGGCTTTAAAGCATGAATGCATAATTTCAGCACAAGCAAAATTTGGTTCACTGTTGGAAGTTCAATGTTAAGTGGAAGATGGTGCATTAGATGTGCAGCCCTGAGCATCCACAGGGACAAACTTGTGGGCAGGTAATCCCAGCATGAAGGCCTGCAAGTGATTTTAGAGATCAAGAGGTAATAAATGGATGGGTGGTCTGAGATGCAGGTTATTGTGTACAGAGAATATGATTCTGGATATTTGCTTGAGCCAAAAGGTGGTGGAAGTGAGGAGGTGGGAAGATTATTTCAAAGAAGGATTTTTTCAAAAGAGATTTATAATTGATTTCAAAAGAGATTTATAAATGAATGAGTCAGTCTGGGAACCATTTATGGATCAGACACGTGAAAGCTCATCAGAGAAACAGGATTAGGAAACTGAATGAAATAAAGACGCATATGCCTATTTGAGAAATTGCCAGCCAGAGGCTTGTGATACAATCAGTAACAGCAAATATCAGTGCCCAACAGAAACATGAAGATCAAGAAAACAGGAAAGGGGAAAGAAAACAGAGGAATAAATAAACATATAGTGTATTACATGATAACTGGAAACATATCCCACATGTGCAACTCCATAAGTCACTGACTCAGCTGGAGACCTTTGCTTCAAGGGTTTAGTGACCATGACTAGCCTCTAAGGTCTGAGGATGAAGCAAAGGTTGCAACTGCTGACTCACTTTCAGTCATCCAGACTGCACAAGTGGTCCATGAAAACGAAACCATTACAGAGGCATTACAGAAGACAGTGAATAAGAGTGGGAAGGACTGAAATTACCACTTATTCTTGATCTAGACAGTTTCAAGAAGCTCCAGTTGATTGACATCGGGGATTTAGTTCTTCCAAGCCATTTTTTTGGAATGGAGATGCTGTTCATCATGCCCTTCAGAGGGAGATATTTTAACTTGGATAACTGAGATGCATCAGGAATGGTCAGAGATACAAAAGAAAATAAAGTAGAAGATTGAAAGAGTAGGAATGATAGAAGTGAAGATGCCCCTTTGAATATGTATATATGCAGGGATTAGGGACACAGTTTTGTGTTTGAAGTTGTTGACAGAAGACAATTTGCAGGATAAAGGTGAAGGTCCATCTGTGACTATAAATAGGGTTGTTGCTGTGTCATACCAAATCAAGGAAATACCATAATGAGAAATGAGTATGTGCATCATAGTTCAAACATATGGACTACTAAGAATATTCTGTTGCTTTATATCCCTTAGATGGTAATGTTATTCATTGCAAGGTGAGGACTCTGAAGACTGGCGAGGACTCAAGGACACGGCTTGGTGTCCATGATCCAGCCTCAGTTCACAAAGCGAACGTCCTGCCCCTGCTGATAATCATCAGTTCACAGTGATCCCAGCTTCTAATTACTGAAACATTAGATTGTTTGGTGTGCAATCACGTGTGGGAGATAATACATGATCTGTTGTCAAAAAGAAAAGAGTATATAAGTGGAGGAAGGGACATTCCTGAGACGAGCCACGGCTGGATGCCTGCCTCGACTGTCTGCTGGAAAAGCATTCTGCTGGAATGGCAGCAGGGCACAGCTGGCAGCTGAGGCCATCCAACCATCCCAGCCAGGGGCAGCCCCAGGCCCTGGCATTGGACATGGCTGGGACATCAGCCCATGGATGAGGGTCAGGGTAAGGCCCAGTGTGGGGTCCCAGGGTCAGATACAGCCCCACGATGGCCAGGCAGGGCCCTGAGGATGGGCTAAGGCTGAACTGAGTGGGTTGGAACAGCTCAATGGGGCCGCAGCCAGGCAGGGCAGGGCTGTGGGGAGCTGGAAACCAGTACTGCCACAGTGTCACTTAGGCAGGGACTGACAGCTCTCGGACGGCTCTGAGATGGGGTCCTACCCCCATGGGCAGGGTAGCAGGATCCTCTGGGGAGCTGGGCACTCAAGGCTGCTCATACCCTCAGGTCCATGGCATGGATCTAGGTAATAAGACAAAAAAGATCCAGTTTTACAGCATGTCCCTCACAAGCAAAATCCTTTTTCCTTTAGTGAAAATAATTTTTCCACTTATTATTGGTGATGATCATGGAAATAACAAGTGTGCCTGCCTTCACTACTCCAAGAATTATGGAGTCAGTGCAATACAAATAACATTTGTATTTCAAAATGCTGGGAGTAACACTGTTACTGAAGGAAGTCTTTGACTGGAAGGAAATGAACGCTGCGTGGACTGAAAATGACAGTAACCTTAACCAGAAAGTTTATTCAGACTCAGTCTTGCAGAAAATCAACATAACATAGAAAAATATAATGGAATCTGGACATTCAGATCATCTGAAACGCATCATCAAAACGTGTCATGGACTGAGATTAAAGGAAGTGTGAGATCCCAGGACAGAGTGGAAATGAAACCAGGATGTGTTTAGACCATGGTACCTCTCTATTGAATACCACCATCAGCAAGCACTTGCAATTCTAGTGCCAAAAGATCCCACCCTTCTTTGTTCTTTACCTATTATATCTAATTACCCATTTCCTCTTTCCCTGAGTCCAACTTTTCACTATGCCTACATATAGGTATGTCTCTGTCCAGATTCCTCCCCGAAAAAAAGCAGCACTCCCCATATTACTTCTGCCTCACTGGTCTTAATTCTGCTACTCCTGCTTGTTTCCAACATGGTGTTTCCAACACTATTACCTAGACAATTTTGGCCCAATGTATTTCATACAATTGCTGGATTGTATCAGCCTTCAAGTAAAGCACGTTTGCATTCTGACACTACCTTCCAACATTTAATTCATGGTAGTTCTTTCTCATTTATGTTATATGCTTTCTAAACAGCATTATTTCACTCTATCCTTGACTTTCTTACTTTTTCAGTCTGCTTTCCTGCCCGTAGTTCAGCTGTGGCACACACCAAGGCTCATTACATCCAATTCCTGTTTGCATCATCCTGCTGGTCACATCTCATTATAGGCAGCTCCTGTTTGCATAGTATCCTCATCTCTTGACCAAGGAGAGGCCATGCCTGACAGTGGAGGAATAAAGCTCCCCCTAATTTAGTATCAGTGGCAAATTTACTTAATGTATATTCAACTCCTATGTCTCCTGCTCCTGACAGCTGGTACAGAACTGTGCCAGGACATGGTGATACCCATTATGGAACAGCAAAGCATAACAGTAGGTGAGATATTCTGGATGGCAAAATCCATGATCCCTTGGTGGTCAGGGATGCCTCCTGTGACTGCTCACTCAACTCGTGCTCAGATCTTAGGTCTAATACATAGTGCAAGCTAAGGCCTGATGTATGCTGGGTGCAGCACCATTAGATCAAAGCCAGAGCAACACTGGATAGGCAGGAAGAGATAAAGATCATTATGCAGCCATCACCACCTGCAGCTTGCTGTCTCCTGCAGCCTTAATGATTGCACATTGATTTTCTGGCAACCTCCTCAGAATCTACTCCTTCATGGAAGTAGTAAAGACCACACTCCCAAATCGAGAGGTATAAAGAGAACAGTTTATCAAAAAAGTTTTTGAAGCGGATCCAACAGGACTGGACTGCTAAGGCCTTCATGTTTCCCAGTGTGATACAGGCACAGGAAACACCATCATCTTCACCATCGGCTAGAGTATTGGCCTCCATTCTCCTCCTTCCTCTGAGGGTTGAGTGGGTGACTTATGTACTTTCAAAAGTCAGAGTCTAGATGACAATTATTATTATATCATGCATTGATTATTAAGAATTTGACCCGATCTGCGGAAGGGGCGCAGGTGACCAAAAAGTCTAGTTAGCTGAAATTTTAGGTAATAGGAAAGCTATGCCAATTGCTAGAAATTCTGTGTAACGATAAGCTACGCTGATTGCTAAAATCTTTATATAATAATAAGCTCTATCTGTAACTACAAACTTGTGGCCAGCTCTCACTCTAATGAACATCCTTGAAAGAACCTCCCTGTCACCATAGAGTCAGGTGACAACTGGCCTGGACCCAGAAGGTAACCAGAAACTGAAAACAAAAGCACAGTATTGACTCAACAATGTTTCCCAAGACTCACGTGGAGAGGCAAAAGATCACAGCAACTGCTGACTCCAAAAGGTTATCTATAAGGCCTACCCAAAAGCAGTTTGCTCTTAGCAGTGAAAAGGAGCTTGGAACAGAGGGAGGATTCAGGAGCTGCCATGTCCTCATCACATGCCAGTCCCTTATGCTACATGTCACACCAGCCTGCTTGGAGACATGCATCCCAATACTTGTGTGAGAGAGCAGTCACCTCATTTATAAAGCTTAATAAAAATTACTTTGCCTGACTATGAAGTTAAATAGTCCTAACTATTGTTCTCCTAACTGCTACTCAGGATACATAACTTAAGGTAAGATTTATTCAGTACAGGTTCATCATCTGTTTACAACTCAAACATATATGTTTTAAATAGATCATAGCCTTCTGATAATTTTGTAATGTGAAATTTATCTTTAAGTACTGTGCTGTTTAGATGTATTTTCTTCACACATGAAATATTTTTTCTACCTACTTTTTTTTACTACAGAGCTTTTCTATTTATCAGTCCCCAGTTCCTCCCATTACAGGCTCCCCTTGAAGTCGCAGCTGGTTCTCAACTCATGGTGGGGGCTGAAAGAACCTCTGTATTTCTTTTAGAAAT
>VWZK01018046.1:17873-36179 GCA_013396935.1 Baryphthengus martii
GGGCGGAGCCGCCCGGCGTCGCCGGCCGGCCAGGGCCCTGCAGGACCGCGGCGCTTTCTTGGGGCGGCTGGAGGTCCCATCCTGATGGTCAGGGGCTGCGGGTAGCTGATGTGGAGCCTCGGGCGAGCGGTGGGTGGCAGGTAGTNCCTCATCACATGCCAGTCCCTTATGCTACATGTCACACCAGCCTGCTTGGAGACATGCATCCCAATACTTGTGTGAGAGAGCAGTCACCTCATTTATAAAGCTTAATAAAAATTACTTTGCCTGACTATGAAGTTAAATAGTCCTAACTATTGTTCTCCTAACTGCTACTCAGGATACATAACTTAAGGTAAGATTTATTCAGTACAGGTTCATCATCTGTTTACAACTCAAACATATATGTTTTAAATAGATCATAGCCTTCTGATAATTTTGTAATGTGAAATTTATCTTTAAGTACTGTGCTGTTTAGATGTATTTTCTTCACACATGAAATATTTTTTCTACCTACTTTTTTTTACTACAGAGCTTTTCTATTTATCAGTCCCCAGTTCCTCCCATTACAGGCTCCCCTTGAAGTCGCAGCTGGTTCTCAACTCATGGTGGGGGCTGAAAGAACCTCTGTATTTCTTTTAGATATTGAGATTGTGCCGGAAGCAGGGAGGCGCGGGAGTTCTCTAGGGACCCGAGTAGCCAGGCAGGAAGGCGAGGCAGGCAGGAAGGGCTTAATCTGGAAGGATTTGAGAAGCCGAAAGCCGAATTTAACAGCGCTGCACAGCTTCCTGTCAAGCGGTCCCGGTGAACCCACAGTCAAGCGTCTGCTCCCGCCAGGCGAACTCGTTCCCCAAGCTGCACACCGCTGCCTTTCTACCACGGCCCGGCCGCGCTGACGCGGCTCGTACGGCTCAGACCCCCCAGCACGACACAGTCGAGTCTGGGCAGAGCGAGGCAGCGGGGACTGGAGGCTATCGAAGCGGGTGGCGCCGCTTCTCTTCTCTTCCCTTCCCCGCCCCGCGGAGAGTACCGCCCCGAGGCGGTCTTTGGCTCCCGCCCCGCTGCTCCTGCCTGCCGGCGGTAACGGCACTGCTGGCGGTATCGGCGGTGCCGGTGGTTGCGGCCTCCTTTCGCCTCTCACCGGAGCCAACAGCCCCTATCTCCGTGTCTGTGCGACTCGCTAGTCGGCCGCGCCGGGCTCGGTGAGGACGGGAGGCGGTGGGGACGGGAAGGGAGCGGAGCGGGCGGCAGTGAGGNTGCTGGTGGTCTCGCAGAAGCCATTAGCATGAATCAAGCGTCCCGCGAGTGGCTGAGCAAACGCTGTGAGATTTGCAGGCTTGATTTTTGGCTCAACTGTTTGGCTCCAGCATCATCTGCAGCCCCCATCACTTTACGCAGAATCTTATTTACTGTCTTTCTCCGGAAGGCGTGACAATCCAGGGAGGTAGGACTGAAAGGTGTTTTTTAAAAATAGCAACCACAGAAAAAGTAGTAATAGCTTTCAGGGTTGTGGGCTTGCAGTGTGGGGAAGACCAGGTGTTTTGAGTCCCCTTTGTTTAAGTTCTGCGATGGAAGTCCAGTGTTTGCCTGTGGTTTTTGCTTCAGCCTTTCAGGTAGGCATCACAAGGTGAGGAGCCAGTGCTAGGTCTAGTGTGAGAGGGACACTGCAGTCGAGTATTGTGGTTGGACTGACAAACTCGTTTATATAACAAGAAAAAAAGTTAAAGAGATTGTCATTCTTGCTTTGGGTTAGCGAGTACTGTAGTTGAAAGAATTACATAGCTTATTTCATCTGCAAAGGCAAATGGAAATGTGAGAAAAAAGGCAAGAAACTCATCAACGGTTCCTTTATCAACTTGCTTTGCTCCTGGTATCAGTGAAAACTAGAGGCATCAGGTAGAACGTGAGTAGGTTTTCCCCTGAAGAGCTGGATATGCTTCAGAAGCCCATAGGAATGCTAGAGGTTGTTTTCCTAGAAGTTGTTACGAGGTTGACTCAACTCTTTCTAGGAGCTCTGTGGTAATATCAGGCCTTTCCCTGAGTTCCTGCTCTTAACTAGCCTCTTGGGACAACTTAAAAATAGAACAAAACAAACCCAGCTCATCGTGAATCCTGGTAAATATTTTCTAGTTCTTGCATCTGAGAATGGTGGGAGTAAATCTTGTTACTAGCATCCAAAGCTCTTAACTGGTCTCTTATTGCCTGATTTCCGTGAATTAACCAGCCAGTGTCCCAAAACATTGAGAGACATTCCCAGTAGAGAAAGCAGACTTGTGTTGATGATCGCTTTCATATTACTGTCCACAAAATTAATTCCTTTACTCTTGATAGCTGTGCCAGTATAAAAGTTTCCCCGAGGGTAAAAGCGAAGCCTTAGCCAACCTGCAGAGGTAGTTCTGAAGGTGGTGATCAGGAGCCGTTAGTTCACAGTCTTCCTGTGGCTCACTGTAGCGAGTCAGGTAACGCTTCAAAGTTAAAGGATGAAACCCCCTTTGTAGTTAAAGCTTAAACTGTTGTGGGGTTTTTTTGTTGTTTTTTTTTTTCTTCAGAAAATAGTATGTTGTGTGATGTTTTGGCAGAGGAAAAAAAAAACATTACAGCATGCTGTGCTTCTTATCAAGTCTGTTATGGGTTGTTTTGATTTTGTGATTAATAGTAGCTAAAACTGTTTCTCCAGTTCATTGATCTGCCAGGTTTTTAGAACTCTTATTTTTATTTTTCGGTTTTGTTTTCTACTTAAAGCACAGATGCTTTTTCACTCCTCCGTCTTCCCACAACTCTTCAACAAAAATATTTGTAGATCAGTAAAATACCGTGATCTGCAGAAGGTTATTCCTCAAACACTGGCTTTTTAAAAGCCAGCAAGTTGTTGAGTCTACATGTTTTCTGCAGGCAACCATGTATTGGTTGTAGCATATTTTTATAGCTCTTTCAAAAAATTACGCAAAACAATGTTTCCTAGCTTTTTTTTGGTTTGTTTTCCTTTTATTTTTTTATGAGAAAAAGTTGTTAAAAAGGGGCCTGTTGTGTCTGCTTAGTCACCTGTGGAGTAGAGGTGTGATGGTGCACAAGGCCAGGTGAGTGTGTGTGCTGCTCAGGGAGTCCTCCTTGCCAGGCCTTTTGCCCACAACGGACCGTCTGAGCTGCTTTTTACAACATTGTGAGCTACCACTTGGGTCTATTCCCTTGTTTGCAACCCTCAGCCACAAGTCAAGTGGTTTCTTAAATCCTGTGTGTGCTGAGTTTGCTCAGTTTCATTTGCTGCAACCACAAGCAACTTATCAGTGCACTGGAGATGTATAATTTTGTCACAGTGTTTGTGGTCTCACCTGGTCCTAATCAATGCAATAATTAACCTGTTAGTTTAATTTTCTTTGTTGATGACTAAAAATCACGTGGGCACAGGAGGGAGATCAATACACCCCACTCCCTAATTTTAAAGGGGTCAGCAGGGAAGGCTGAAGACAGCAAAGAAAGACTAGAAGGAGCAGAAGGTGCCATTCAGCTATCTTACTTCCTGCTTTGCTAAGACTCGTGTTGAGGGCTTGTGAGAAACTGCAGAGCCTGCTGGTGACTCTTAAGAAGAGGAAAGAGGAAAAAAAAAAAAAAAGACAAAAATGATGAAAACATACATTATGTTTGTCAGCATTAGGTGATTGCTATTCTTTGGCTTTGGTGAACTGATGCTGGGCACTGATAAAACGAAGATGTTGTTTCACAGCAAATTAGACTTCCAAACCTTCCAGGAGATCTTTTGATCTGTTGTTAGTACTCAGGGATGTAGGAGACTGTCCAGTGATATTTGGTTCAGGCTGCATGCAGCTAAATGATGGTTGTCTGTTCTAGGAGCAGAGGCCAGTACGGAACTTCTGTGCTTCCAGTGACTGTCGCACATCTGTCTGAAGGGATGCACTAACAAGACTGCTGAAGTGAGTGATCTTACTTTTAAAAAAAAAAATTGGAAATGTGGAAACTATTTTACTATCAATAGTCTGGTTCATTCTGAAGCACCAAAAGTGGCAGCATCAGTGCGACTGAAGATGTAGAAATGGGGAGGAAAATGGGGTTGGGGAAAATGTGAACTGCTCAACTTGTCTTTGCTATTCAAAGTATTTCTAAGCTATTCTTAATACTTTTGCAGCCACAGTTTAAGGGCTCTAGTACTTTCTCGTTACTGGCAGGGAGTGGATTTTTAGTTTTTCATGCATTTGATTGTCAGACACAGGGTCTTTCTGACTATTTGTGTTTCTGATACAGAATCATAAATTCTCAACAGTTTTGAAACAAAATGGCAGTGAAAATGTAAACCAAAAAAAGCTGTAGGATTTTGTACTTGGATGAATTGCAAGGAAGATCGTTTAATGAGTGGAAGTGTTGATAATGTAACTTACAGTATACAGGAAACTTCAAAATTGGCAAAAAGGCATCACTGCTATAATTAAAAAAAAACACTCCTGTGATTCTGAAGCTAGTCATGTACCTTATTGCTGGCATAAATGATGTCCATAAAGTGCAGGTGTGCCAAAGAGCTCTTCTGGTATGTACTTACAGAAGATTACCGTTATTCTTCATGACTGAAATTCAGTTAACTTCTTAATTTGCACTTCAGCCAGTATTCTGAACATAGGTTGCAAACTTTTTCTCCAATTAGTAGTCCTTAGGTGTTGAAAGATTAGAGAGCAGTACTTTAAAAAGGAGATATCTATGACTACTGGAGATGCAAGACGGTTTTTTGAATGTGCCTTAGAACTTGTGGGGAACTTGGGAATTCTTTGGAAGAGATTTCATGGTTTCTTTGCATTTCACTGTTTCCATGAAGTCTGGTGATAAGTAGAAATCTGCAGCTGTAGCCCTGTCTCAAATATCCCTTTTGAAACATAATATCAGATTTGCAACATAAATATTAAAATTGCTGTGAGTGATATATGAATGGGAATGTGCGAGAAAGCAGCAGAAGAAATAGCCGACCAAGAGTTAAAAGAATGACCTGTGTTGGCAGCGAAGAAGCAACATTTCAAGGATGCTGTTACTAGCAATAAAATTGAGGAATATATTGAGTGTAAGGGTATGTGGAAGGTGAGAGCATCTGCTTCATTAAGCTTATCTGCTCAAGGACTTTTTCAGTGCAAAAGGAGCCAAGGGAGAAGAAATAAACCAAATGTTCAGACACAAACCTGCTGGACAGACAATACTGGGGATAACAGGAAGCAGACCTCAGCTAGTTGATTAGAGTGCGTGGGTTGTGAGAGTGTGTTGGTTGTGAGTGTGTTTATTTCAGCAAGGTTATCTGATCACGGACCTTCTCAAATGAGATTACAGGGAAAAGAGGGAAGCAATAAAGGAAATTTAAGAGGCAAACTTGACAGGCAAATATGAAGGAAACAGGAGAAACAAAACTAAACAATCTTGTTAATTGATGGACCATTGAGAAACTGTAGGCAAACCTAGGCATGTAAACTGACGAGAGTGCAAACCTGGGAGTTCCAGGTGTGGGTGGAAGTTAAGAGGATGGTGGAACTGTGCCGAGTGGGAACAGACAGAAGAGAGTATAAAAGGGGCCAAATGTGCGTAAACCATGGTTAGTCAGGAGATCTGTTTGAGCCCTGTGCCTGATCCCTGCAGCCAGTCCTGTCATAGTCTGGCTCTCTGTCCCGTGTGTGAGAGCTGCAAGGACTAGATGCCAGCTGCTGCTGAAACTCGAGCGAGTTGATGACTGGGCCAGCAAGTGGAGTCAGACTGGGAATGTGGGCACCTGTTGGCCATGGTGCCGGAAACTGGAGCAAGAGGGTGTCTCTCAGTAGTTGGAAGGATCATAGCTCTAAGGAGTGTCTGCACAGGTCTCACCTACAGACTTTAGAGTGCCAGCTGCGGGAGGGGAAGATGTGAGTAGGCTTGGTGCTAGCAACTGGAGTCATATTGGGGGTGTACGCACCCCTGGCTGGTAGTGCCAGCAACTGCAGTGAGTGGGGACCCTCACTGGGGTGCTCAGTGCTTGTGTCTGGGCTGGGACTGTGGCTCAGGGACTGGATGCCTGATGGTAAGGCCATGGGTGTTGCGATTAAGATTTTGTTACATGGCTTTGGTTTAGCAGCAGTTTAGGGTTTATCAGTATTTTTTGAGATAGATAGCAAGATTAGGTTGTATAATTTGTGACAGTGCTTAATCATCAACCAATTTAACAAAGCAATTCAGTGGAATTTGTTACAGTCAAAATAGCAACTTAATGATTTGAGAGTGGCAAGGGTCACCCAAAACTTACAGCGGGGTTGCACACATAGATGGAGCTTAAATGAAATGACACATACAGATCAGGCATACAAACAGTTCTGAATCAAATTACACACGTGTGCATAGACGGGCAAATGGTTCTGAAGCAAATTTCACATGCACACAGAGGTTAACCTGTGATTAAAATTTCCTTTTCCGTGAATTTCATGAATTACTCATTTTATGTGCCAGCATTCATCAACAGTCAGTGAACTTTGGGAAATCAGGCCTTTGAGTCCTTGCAAAACTGCCAACAGTCTTTCAATTTTTGTGAAATCTGCTCTAAGAAGCAACCCAGGTCCAGGGGAAATACTGGATCACATGGCTTGCCTGCTGGGGTGCTTCAGAGCTCAAAAGTCTCACTTCTGGATTGCTCTTTATAGGATCTCCAGATGATTGCCTTGGTGTGGCTGTGCTGGCCACCCCAGCTCCAGGGTACTGCACTCACAGTAGTCCAGATAACAGCAAAATGTTGTGGTGGTGTTTTTTTTTTTTCCCCCCCAAGGCATGCATGGCTTATCCTGATGTACCATTCAGGCACCAGACAGCCCAGGTGTGGTCAGAGTGCTTGATGCCCAAGTCACTGCACTTGTAAGCAAGATAGCAGCACAATGGGGCTTATCCTGAAATCTCGGAGTGGCCTGGGTTGGGGCACCACCACAGTGGAGCATATCTTCTCCTAACTGAGTGTGTGGGATTTGCCTGTATAGTTTGCTAGCAGACTTCAAGGTGGATTAGCAAATGGGTAAGAGATCCTGGGTCCATGCAGGGATGTTGAATGGGCATGCTGCTATTTAGGGAGATGTGCGAGTATGGTGTGCTTATGAAATGAGTGTGTTGTCCGAAAAAGGTGGATTCGTTGCTCGATGTGCCATAGCCATAAATCACACACTCGGGAGAGATGTTGTTTATTCCACAGTTGCACGAGGCGGGGTCCTGGGTGGACTTCCACAAATGAAGCACACCACAAAAACTGTCTCTGCTATGTTTATACATGAGGTTAGTAACACCCTTCTCACTGTGACTGGTTAGTAATTAACAGTAGTATTGCTAAAATGAAGCTAATTTGTTCAGGACAGTGCTAATCATTATTTTAAGCAGAAATAATGAAAACAATATAATCTCTAAGCATAGATCTGCATTTTCCCAGGATGTTTTCTTCTTCAAGGTTGTCTGGCTCTGTTCTCAGGGTTTCACAGGTGTCCAGTTAATCATCTGGATAACTTCGAGGACGGTCCTCTTGCTTCAAACATCCTGCTTATCTAATGGTCGAATTAAGTCTGTCGGCACTATTTCACAAAACTTTATAACTTTCTGTGTTTGCGTTCCTGTTTGGTGGTGTGAGTGACAATTGCATATATCTGTTTGATAGTGAGCATCATACTGGACCAGCTGGCAAGCAGGAGAGCCTAAAGTGGTTAAGAAGTCTGTACTGGAGGATTTATGAATGTGTGTATGTTTGTGACTTTGGAGAGCGAGAGTTTAGAGGTGTGGAGTTTTCAGTCCTGAACAGCCAAAGAGGAGGAAAGGGACTTGTCTGTCTATACTTGTTTTATATATTATATATGTAGCTTGTCTGTGTCTGTCCCGTGTGTGTCTCTGGGATGCAGGCTCAACCTTGCTACTGGTTGAACCTGCAAACAGGAAAGCTGCAGCAGCTGTGTCCATGGGCCTGCAGTGGAGATACCTGGGTCTCCAGGCTGGGCTCCGGACTTGGGGCAGTAGGAACCACGAGGCCACAAAGCTGCTGGAGGTGGTCACTTACGGCATCCTTTAACAAGCACCAGAGCTATGCTAATGAGGTAATCTGAAGAGGATAATTTTGATGGGTTTGTTTTAATGACTGTTGCTTGAACTAAAAAAAAATAATAAAATATCTTTATCCTGTTTCTTCATTTACTGTGAAACTGTCCTGTTTGTTCTTAGAGCTCTTCCTGCTGTGCTAGATTTGGGCCCAGAGGACTTCCAGAATGAAGTGCATTCACTTAAAAAATCCCCAAACAAAAAAAAAAAGCCGCTAACAAACTGACTGACAAATACTGTTGGATAGTACTGAATAAAGTCATGTTAAAAGTTAGTGATTGGAGGAGCCAATGCTGAGAACACAAAGGAAGGTTGTAAGAGCCTGATTTAACATGAAGTTCATGGGCGTAAAACTAGAACAGGCCCATCCATCTTGTAAAGCTCATCTGTAGCAGCAGATGGCATTAGGACAGCAAAGCCAGTAGGTGAAAGTAGAAAATACAGTGTTGAAAATGATGGAATGAGAATTTGCAGAGAAGTGACTGGTCTTCACATGCTTGAAGTCACTGTAGCTAGTCCGTGATTGACTGTCAATCTAAGATACAGATAATTTTTAACAAATTATCTCCTAAGTACCTGCTAAGAATCCTTGTGGCAAGAAAACACCAATGCAGTATTGGTGCTGCTGTGACATCTAACATACAGTTATAAACTGAGGAAAATAAGAATTCTTGTGCGTGTGTACTCTTTCCTCTGGTCACATGTTTGGTTGGTTGAGGCCATCTTGTAGCGTACAGGTCTACCAAGCTGCTCTAATCTTTCTATGATACTTTATATAAAACATGGTATTTAAAATTAAATCAGTTTTGGTTAATTGAGACTGGCTGCTAGAAGTCCGGAAGCAGAAACGAGGGAGCAGAGTTGTGCTGGCCTGCAGCTGAACTTTTGTCCTTTCAGTTCTTGGAAGCTTATGTTTGCTGAACTTCTGTTTGCTGGAGAGCTGGAAAGCAACTGAGATCAGAATGACTGGCATTGAAATACGTATATTTGGTGTTTAGAGTTTTTTTCTAATTAAAGGAAGCTTTTAATAACGAATAAGACTATTTTATAACTGAGTGCCTCAGTTACACTTGTTGTGGGGGAGATTTAGGCTGCTTAAAGAACCACCACCAAAAGTAGAAGCAAAAGTGGTTTTATTGAACTAAGATGTAAAAGTGAAGCTTAAGGAAGTCCCATGGCAAGGTTCAATCTTACTATACAGAGGAAATAATATTTCAGTAGTACCAATACACGATCTTAATGCCCTGTGATACAAAGTTGTGTATAAAGATGTGCTGTTGGTAAGGGGTCTATCAACCTTGAGGAGTAATCTTGAGAGACATCCTAGTTCGAGGGGAGATCACCATGCAGGCAGGCTGCCTAGCTGGAAGAGTTCAAAAAATACTCAAGCTGTCATATTTATGTAATAAAGTGGTTGGCTCATAGTCAAGTTGCATGCAATGGAGAAGGTAAGCAGGAGACTCTTTGTACCCACGACTTCATTTGTTCCTTGACAAATTAGTCTTGGAAGAATGACATGCTATTCATGTGTTAATTGCGTGAGTGATGTTCTGGTTTTCCACTTCATATGCATCAAAGCTCACTATGTCACCCTGTTCCTCTGTGAGTTTTCAAAGAACAGGTTGGAACTAGTGCAGTTCTTAACGCAGTCATGGCCTTTACTTCCTTGGGAGCCTGAACTATCACTAGTTTGGTCAAGGAATCAAATGCATCCATCATGCTTCATCCTGTGACTACAATCAATTCACTTTATTGACTCATAGAGTGGTAGTAGAATTATCTCTTGCCTCAATGTAGTAAATATGTAGCATATTGCAGATCAGTGGTAAGGTATGGTTATTCCATGAGTTGCTTAGCTTAAGTGTTAACAATTAATGCTAATTATATACCATTGCACGTTCGTCAAATTCAAAGTTCCAGTTGCTGTAGGTGACCATTCAAGATTGTAAACATACACAGCCTTTGCTGACATAGCCAAGTACTGCCTCAGCTTGTTTGTCAGAGTGTACTGAGAAATGTCAGACTGCCTCAGGGGACTTCCGTTCACACATGAGCCCCATACCAAATCTGGCATGCCAGCTTCAATATTTACCTATTGTCGTCCTTTATTTCTCTGCCAGACCTGTTGTTGATCCACAGGATGGGTCACAAATCTGTCTTAGTGTAAAACCAGAGAGATGATAGGGTAGGTCAATTCAGTAGTAGCATCTTCTGTAGTCAATAGAACAACAGCCAAGTTTGTGTTTGCATTAATATGTAAAGTTTACAAAGTGCTGCCAGATTTGCAGGTGACGTTTGTTACCAGCGGCATTATTCTGGACAACTTTTATGAGTTTTGGCAGGTGAGACTTTGCTGTCACCTTCTCTTAAGATTCTAGCTACTGTAGCTTGCTTCCTTGATTGGACCTGAAGGCAGCTCAGAGCTTAGGAAATGTTCACTTGGGTTACCCCAAAAGGTGCAATCACTGTGGTTTGGGCATTGCCATAAAGGTAAAATGTTTGTGGTCAACCACTGTCCTAGTTCCAGTTTAAGTAATGGTAACTGTAATGGAAAGTGAAGATTTTGCAGTGAGGTCATCCTTGTGTGTAGCTTATTGCCTGGGGCTTCTGCATCCGTTTGTTGAGCACTCCAAGTAGCCTGTAAGGTCTTTGTGTGTGTGTATGTTCTACTGAGGTGGGGCACAGATGCGGAAGCAGGCTAGCTATCCTTCCTAAGTGGTAGACAAGAAGAGGTGCGTGCCGAGTTCACTCTAGGTACGTTGTTTAGCAGTGTTCACTGTTTTAAAGACCAGTTAGGATCCAAAAGTATCTGTTGCATATGATTTTTCCAAATCACATAAGAACCTGTTTGTCCACAGGAAGGCCGTGACTATGATCACAGGGCTGGAGCACGTTTTCTATGATGACAGGCTGAGGGAGTTGGGACTGTTTAGCCTGGAGATGAGAAGGCTCCAGGGAGACCTTATAGTGGTCTTCTAGTACTTAAAGGGAGTCTACAGGAAAGGTGGGGAAGGCCTCTTACAGGGAGTGTAGCGTTAGGATGAGGGGTAACGATTTCAAACTGAAAGAAGGTAGATTTAGATTAGATATTAGGAAGATATTCTTTACTGTGAGAGTGGTGAGATGCTGGAACAGATTGCCCAGAGAAGTTGTGGACACCCCATCCCTGGAAGTGTTAAAGGGCAGATTGGGTGGGTTTTTGAACAACCTGGTCTAGTGGGAGGTGTCCCTGCCCATGGCGGGGGAGTTTGAACTGTATGATCTTTAAGGTCCCTTCTGACCCAAACCTATGATTCTAATCTATGCTTCAGTAATGATGGGAGATGGAATTGAGGGTGTGTTAGGAGGAATAGTTGGGAGGGTTGGCTGCAGTGAGCTCAGGAAGGGAAGTACCAATGGGCCTCAGACAAGAGGATAATATTAAACTTAAGTGATTAAAGCCTTAACCTAAAACCACAATTATCATCAGATTGAGAAGGTATAAGGGACATGCCACAAAAGGATTGGTACAGGCATATGCACAGTCATTGTCAGACCAATATAAAGTCTACTAGTATTTCCACAGGGCTGGCTGTGGATGGCTAATTGCTGAAAGAGACCAGTTCTTTCCCGCTTGGGCCTGCGTGGCACTTCATGTCTGAGGGAGGATGCATTTCATAGTGTGCTGCAACCTTGACTAAAGATTTAGCAGCAGAGCGACCCCAACACTTGTGCAGAGAGCTACCATGGTGGTTCTATGGTCCAGGTTGCAGACTTGGGTTAAAATTTCCTCAGTTTCTTACGCTACTATTGGACAGTGGTTGGCTTTATCATAAATGTCAGTGTTTGCCACCGCTGCTGCCATGACACTACTGCAGTCAGAAAGGCAGCAGTCTTTCTGATTGCTGTAGTATCATCTGCTTGGGCATTCCGTAAGGTCTTGGCCATGGCACAGTCAGAATGGGAATCAACGTGGCTGACAGCCAAAGCTATGAGTGGGTGTAGTCCTGCATTTTTTTCACATTGAAGTCAGCCCCAAATTTCCATAATATGAGTGTAGATGGAGTATGCTTTGCAAGAGGGAAGCCAATGGGTGCACCCAGCAAAATCAGCCCAGGAGTTGGTGAATACTGGTTGTCGGTGGAGTGAATGACTAAGCAAAAGGCCAAGAGTTTAGCCATCTGGTCACTATCATGGCAATCACATGTAACAGCGTGGTCATCTGTAGTGTGAACAACAGTGGCATGCACAGGCATTATGGGGAAGGATTGTGGAGGCTTCTGTAAGCCAGACATCCTTCTGTGGGGCGTTGAAAGGATAGGCTTCTGCAATGAGTGAGTCTGAGGGATCATCTTGCATAGCTGGAGGAGAGGGAGTCGAAAATTGCATGGTTGGGGCCTAAAGATTGGATTCTGATGGTGGAGATATCAAGACCCAATATTGAATAGTAGTGGGTTGTGCATGTCTTTCAGGGGAAGGAATATGCGAAGGCCATTGTGAAGAATATGTTGTAAAACTGCTCAGTGTAAGGGTGTGATCCCCAAGGAATTTGTCAATATTGAAAAGGGTCAAGGAAGGGGCATGCTCCCATGAGGCTTGTGCAACTTGCCAGCCCTTGCTGCTGAAAGAGATTGATTTAGAGATGGAGTCCTTGTAGTTTTCACTGTTCTAGACCCTGTGTTCAAGTCCCTCAGTAGGAGTGAAGGGCTGAAAGAGATTGATTTAGAGATGGAGTCCTTGTAGTTTTCACTGTTCTAGACCCTGTGTTCAAGTCCCTCAGTAGGAGTGAAGGGCTGAAAGAGATTGATTTAGAGATGGAGTCCTTGTAGTTTTCACTGTTCTAGACCCTGTGTTCAAGTCCCTCAGTAGGAGTGAAGGGCCCCATGCTTTTAAGAGAAGGGTTAGGGCCCACTGGTGATTGATGTTCCAGTCCCCCGTGGAATGTATGCACGTCAAGGAACAGAGAGGATGGCCTAGCTGACTAAAACCCAGGCCTTGTCATGACAAAAGCTTAAAGAGCCTAGGAGACTCTTGATGCTTGCATTTGGAGGAGGAAGTAGGCTGCGTAAAGAAATCAAGATTGCAAGACACTTTCAGGAATGCCTTTGGTACTGGCATGCAAGAAGACTGCTTTGAAAAGAACCTCAACATCTTACCTTCTGGTCAGGACCTTGGCATTTACCAGTAGGAATATAAAGTTCCTGTCATTCTTTAAAGGACTGAAATTGAGGATTATATCTTGTGCAACATATTCCCATGTATATCTGCTAGAAAAATGTCATTAATAATATAGTGGTCGTGAGCGACATCAGGAGTGGGAGAAATTTCAGCTAACGTTGATGATTGAATACCATGAGCAATGGTAGAACTATAGCAATAGCCTTGATGTAAATGAGTAAAGGTACAATGAATGCCATTCCAAGTACAAGCAAAGTGAGGTTCGACATCCAAGTGAGTGGCATTGTGGAAGGTGGCAAAGCTGAGCTGCACGGCACATGGACCGCGTGAACAGTGTGTGGCAATATGAGATAAGATTGTGAGGCTGTAACAGCACAAGAACGTATGTGATTTATGGAGGCTGCTAAGATGTTTTGGAGGGCTTTAAGGACTTTGTTTAGCTGCTTAAAAGTAGTTGTTTGTGATAAATCAGAATTTACAGCTTGCTTAATATGTTTGTTTAACATTCCTCCAATCAGATAACAGGTCAATAAGAAGATTTGGAAAGCTAGAGAACCAGTTGGAGACAGAAAAAAGGAGACATAGTAACCACTAGCCTAAAAAAAGTGAGGAGAAAGCCAGCCTAAAGACAAGAAAAAGGGACCCAATGAGAGAGAAGGCAAGCCCAGATCCAAATATTACTGTTGGAATAAACTATGGTGTGAGGAGTGCTAATTTAGATTATAAATTGCCTAGGGAGGCAGCCAGCTTGAGCTGTCTAAATTTGTGCACCATAAATAGAATGAATTGCACCTTTATTTTTGAAGGCCTTGATTAGAGACTCTGCTTTGGGCAACCTAGGATTGAGCCTGAGGGAAGAGGAAGAGCTCAAGGGTGAATGTGTGAGTGAGAAGTCAGAAGGGGCACCATTGGCTCACTAGAGCCACCCACTGCAAAGGTACTCTGGTCGGAGCAGTTAAAGTCTCAGGTGGTGTGTGTGTGTGCAGCATCTTGAATGGTATGTGAATGCTCGGGCAGCAACTTCTCACTTAACAACAGGACACTGGAAGAACATGTCTTTAATGTCCAAAGCTGCTATGTATAGGTAAGAGGAAAGATAAATGGCATTGGTTACTTTGGCAGCTATTTGGACTGCTGTATGAGGCGGAATTTATGCCTTGGTAGTCATTGGTCACGTGCCAAGACCCATTGGGTTTGTGCACTGGCTGGATGGGACTGTTAAAATGGGAGTGGGTACGAGTGAATACTTGTTTTTCCACTTCCGTGCGAAGGGATGTGATGAGTTTTGGGGCTTGCAGGTTCCCAGGGTGTTAACTGTATGAGTCATTGGAGGTAGGGGAGGCGATTCTCAGAGTACTCAAACTAGGGGATTTTGGTTCAGAAGTCCCAGAAGGACTGTACCTTCCCTTGAACATGATGGAAGATCTGCTCTCTGAGTAATTCCATATGTGGAAGTAAAATAGCTCATAGGCCTTTGCAGGCTTCTCTAGTTAGGATTATCTGCAGCGTTACCTAACGGCCTCACTGAGTAAGAATGACCCAACTATTGGAGAGAAATACTTGGAAAAGGATGTACTGTCTGGAGCTTATCTGAAATAATCCTACTGTTACTATTCTTTGTGCTAACTTGCTACATCCTGCTTATTTGACATGTAAGTGTAGTTCTGCGAAAAACAAGTCCTGTAACTCGGAGATGTCACTATCCCAGCTGGGCAGGGTTTGTATAAGCAGAGGCTGTTGCTCCACTGATCTATATTGTCCCCTGTAGCTTCAGTAATAAACTGCTGCTATTCAGACCTGACCAGAATTGCATTTGAATTACTACACAATGGAGGTTAGAGCCTTCTGAAAACTGCAGATGCCTTTGCCATCTGCCTCTTGAAGTTGCACTTGATTGACTGTGGGGAGGGCTGAAGTGGCTCTTGTGGACTACTGTAGAGGGTGAGGGAAGTAGTCCCTTCCAGTGTGATCAGCTGAAGGCAGTGTTTTGAGTGCCCATGAGGACACACAAGTGATGGTATCATTGATGGTGGTATCTACCTCTGAATGGGAAGTCCTCATAAGCTGCACCCTCCATACCACCTGAGAGGGATCAGCTCCCCTGACGTGCTAATTGTATGTATGATAAGTCTGAGTAACCAAAGGCTGAGGTTTTGTTTTTTTTTTCCCATTTTCCAGCTGATGAAGTGGTGAGAGGGGCACAAGGGACCTTGTTGAGGCTCTGGTGGGGAAAATGTGTGGCATGGGGTGAGGCTTGCTGGCAAAAGCCAGTAAAACAGATTCTGGGACTCTGTGAACTGACTGTTTGGGAATGCCTGGGGCCAAAGAGGCATTCCATGCTTCAAGATGCTTTGGGTCAGGGCCCTTTTCCACAGGCTTGGAGGGGATTTTTAACTAACCGGACACAAGGGTGTTTGGTGGTAGCTATAGCTGCATCTTCAGAGAGGTGGGAGGATGACAGAATAAGCACAGCAGAAACTAACTTTACTAATAGTTGGGACCATGTGGTACTGGGCCACTGCCTGTTAATGGGCTCTGAGTGGACCAGGACTCTTTTTGACTGGTGGGTGCTGCTGGGCCTCAGAGGGATGACAACCTGGTAGGGCTTCATCTGGCACAGGGGCTACATCTAAAGAGTGATTGATAACCAAGCTGCCTGTGCTTAATCCAAATCTGTGAGACTGTTCCTGATAATAATCAGGGGGACCATGGTCATCTTGGGTCCTTTATTTTCGAGTCTATGCTTAGTGATGCTTGAAAGATAGAGTCTGTATTTTTTGCTGGAGTTTAAGGTCTTAGAATCCAACTATAAAGGAAGGTCCAGGCTTCTGATTCTGAAGTTCAGATGGTATCCCTCCCATCATGTGACATATTTGCAAGATGGGTTAAATGTTATAATATAAGACTTGTGAGAGTTCTTGCTTGATTTGGCTAGCTCTATGCCTGTGAAAGAGCACAGATGCAGCTGCAATGCCTCCACTAGTGTTATAATCAGTTTTCATTGTTGGTCTGATTCCTAACTGTGTGCAGGCTTCAAGACGGGAGGATTTTGACATAAAATTGTCTGAAGTAAAATTGGACCAAATATTTCCGTCACAATTGCATTGATCAACATATGTAGCTTTATGTATTTTTTCCTGGGCAGATAGAGCCATCGTAGAGACCATGTGGCCTTCTCATTTCTCCACAGTCATTGGAAAGCTTTTAACACAGGCAGTGGCAAGAGTCTTATCTGTTCCAGCCCAAGTGTGCTGCTGGGCTTGAGATACTGTTTTCTGTAGGGAGACAACTGGGGCTTCAGTTGCATTCTGATGGTGCTCAGCATTTCTAAGGCAGTGAGCTGTGAGAAATAGGCAGGTTAATGTTCCCTTCATGCTTTTATTTTTCTGACTTTCTCTGATCAAAGAAGGGAACAGGTAGTTCCTTCCATAAGAGCATCTGATGCCCTCTGGGGCCAGTTAGGATGGTGCATACTGCCTGAGGCTGCCTGGTCAAGTTAGATTCAGGATATGGTAACAGACTGGAATAATTACTGCGAGTGACTTAAAAACTAAACTTAGATTAAAGGTACAGCATTGTTCGTGCATGAAGGAAAGGTATAATATCAGAGAAGCTTCCAGGATGGAGTGCAGCTGCAGCTAGTGTGCAAGGAATCCTCTCCACAATGGTTCTCAAGAAAAGTTTTGCCTGCAAATCAGCACAGAGGGTGGATTGGAGTGAAGGCTCCATAGGCAGGCTCTGTGAATTATTGCAGAAGATGGGAACTCTATGGTACTGTGTAACTGATAAGCTGCATATTTGCTATCCTGGGCCATCAGTCTGTCATTTTTTTTGACAAAATGCTATCCTTTGTGCAAACTTTGCTCATTATAACGTCATTATAATACCAAAACACACCTCCATCTCAAAGGCTACCCGCCTCCAAATTGTGACCACCGCTCACTGAGCTTACACCCTGAATCTTCTTAATCTATACCTTTAAATGCGAAGCGAGAGAATTCTACATCAATCATAATAAAGGTAGGTATGACTGGAGTCACTCAAGTTCCACCTTGAAGGTAAAAAATAGTACAAAAATGGTTGCTTGATAAAGGTGGAATGTTAAGAAAGATATCATTGCAGACTACCTCTGACTTCTGGGATCAGTCAACGGGCTGAGCCTTTCTTTCCCCCCTCCCCCATAGGGACAGGATGCCTTTGGGTAAGATCTGAACTATCCCCACTGCTTCCCTGGGAGAACTTAGAACTCTCTATAGAGTTGGTTTTTTAACTTAGTGCATTTTTTTAGCCAGGCTGTATTATTCATAGTCTTTATACTTGGATGTGTCTTTGCAGACAGTGTATTTATTACCAGCAATCCGTAAGAGCCTGGACTCCTGTTGCTTCAATAAACTGCACTGTCTGCATAGCCAGCCACAAACATCTCTCATTGGGCATCAGCAAACTTTTATGTCTGGCCTTTTGAATCCACAGGGTGTTACTAGACAGAAGGTGCAGCGCTCTATGAAGTGCATCCGTAGTACCAGACTTAGAGCACCAAATTGGACATCACTCAGAATCTAAACCTAGCCACCCTCAGCCCCTCTGGCACCTGAGGACAAGCTGGGGCACAAGGGGGTTTATTTTCTGTCAAATTACTCTTTAATGTGACAAAGGCACCTGACCAACAGCTTCAGGGATAAACAGTTCATTTCAAAATAACAGTAAAGTAACAAATATCAATCAGGAGTACACTTACCTAGGTCAAAATGACAGTAAATCCAGTAATTCACTAATACAAGTCTAAACTTAAAAATCAGTAAATCCAGCTGAATCCAAAACTTAGTATTGAGTTCTGCAAAGATTTATGTGAGCACAGTTATCAGACAGGCCAGCAGGAAGCAGGACAGGGCTTCTTCACATGAGTGACTTGATTGGCCAATGGGCCTAGGGAATTAAAAAAAATTCTGTTTGGACTGCTCTGCTTTTATTGTTGAGTCATGGAAATGCTGTCTGGACTCATTGACCAGGCATCACATCCTACGTCTGCTCCCTTATGTGCCGCTTCTTTCCTTTGTGCGTTTGGAAATATTGTATCATAGAATCATAGAATCGTTGAGG
>VWZK01018047.1:0-31111 GCA_013396935.1 Baryphthengus martii
GAAGGAGGGTCAGGGTGAGACTGTGAAGGGTATGACGAGGAAGCTCCGATTATATTCAGATACTGTGCATGGCCCAATGCATTCAAGGATTGCAGCTGTGGAAACACGTATGCAGGCTTTGGAAGATAAGATAGAGAGGAACCACCAGGACCTCAAGAAGGAGCTTAAAGAGGAGATTAGAGAAGGTCTTCACCAAATCTCGGTGATACAGATCAGAGATTCTGGTACCAGACGCAGATATCCCCAAGATAAAGAGAGGAGGTACCCCCCAAGAAAGGAGTTATGGTTTTTCCTGTGTGATCATGGGGAAAACATGAGATGGTGGGATAGACAACCCACAACTCAAATTGGGACAGGATGCAATAACAATAGTAAGAGAACCATAGCTGCTTCATCAGCCTGCTGCACAAATCAGCTAGTATCTGAAAAGCAGTTTTAGCCATAAAAAAGTACACAAGATTCTGGTTTGTATATGTTACTCATTCTCTAAATAAGAAGACTAAATGTCCTTCTCAAAGAATGCATGTGTAAGGATAACCCAATAATGTAGGCTGATCTGCCTACCGGTATGCAAAAGTAGCACATGATCAAAATTTGACACTTTTGCACTATACCATGAAATTATACGTAAATTCATATATCTATTTTTACCAGATTAACTGAAGGCCTGGGCACTCACAAAACTTCAGTGTGTGCTTAAAGAAAGGCCAAAAGAATAGGAAATCATAGCATGTTAGGGCTTGGAAGGGACCTCAAGCAATAGATCATCTAGTCCAACCTCCCTGACAGAGCAGGATCTCCTAGGGCAGGCCACACAGAAATGCATCCAGGTGAGCTTTGAAAGTCTCCGGAGAAGGAGACTCCACAACCTCTCTGGGCATCCTGTTCCAGTGCTCCATCACCCTCAGAGTAAGTCAGAAAAGTACAAAGTTAAATGCATTAACTACTTTGCTGAGCCTGGAAGGAACAAAGTGAGAAGCTGTTGCGGAGGACCTCCCTGCGTGTAGAACTCTTGCTTGGTCTTTGAGACATCCTGAGTGGGCTAAACCAGCCCGGATCAGAACTGAATGGAAGTACTGCCTTCCTTGCATTCTCCCTTGCATTCTCATCTGGGTCATAGGAATTTCAAGGGTGGGGGTAATAAAGAACAACATTGAACTGAGGGTTCAACACCAGAAACTCTTGCAAAAAGATACAGTTCATCCTACCGATGAGGTGAGAAAAGGTTCAAAGACAGACGTGGGATGAGCAGATAAATACTGCTGGTGTGGTTTTTGCCTTTTTTTTTTTTTTTTTAAATGAGAACGATGTATGCAGTGACAACATTTAGAGAAAGGTGAGGTAGGGAAGCATGCATTTCCACGCTGTTAAAGAACTGTCTTTTTACAGTAATTAGCAGATGGAAAACCATGCAAGACTATAAAAATTCCTTGACAGCATGCCTGCAAACCAGCATGCTTCTTTCTGAGCACAGGTTAGTTGGTACCACACAATGGACTTACAGCCTTACCACACTGCAGATCTACCCCATAGCTATGCTGCACTAACCAGCAACCTCTGTCAGCTTAAGAGCACCCATGTTGCACGATCTAAACTGTAAGCAAGGGGGTAGTTTACATCCTCCATGTACTGGGTCCAGCTCGGGTAGAGTACATTTTCTTCACAACAGCTTAGTGGTACCATGTTTTAGATTTGTGATGAAAATAAGAGTTAATAAAGAAGACATTAGTGTTGTAGCTATGACTGGACAGTGCTTGCTCTTCACTTCTGTTTGTCACTTTGGCCTCCATCAAGGCAGCAAGAAGTGGACAAGAGGTTGGCAGGGTAGAGCTAGAACAGCTGGCACAAATTGACCAAAGAGAAACTCCGTATCACATAACATAGTCGCCCTAACACTACCAAGTCTAACACTAAACCATGTATTTTAAATGCTTCCAGAGTTTGTGACTCAACCACTTCCCTGGGCAGCCTGCGCCAATGTTTGATAACCTTTTTGGTGATGAATTTTGTCATAGTATCTAATCTAAACCTCTCCTGGCACGACGTGAGGACATTTCTTCTCATCTTATCACTTGCTACGTAGGAGAAGAGACCTATACTCAGCTCATTACCGTCTCCTCTCAGGTAGTTGTAAAAAGGTCTCCCCTGAGCCTCCTTTTCCCCAGGCTAAACAAACCCAATTCCCTCAGCTGCTCCTAAGACATGTGCTCCAGCCCCTTTGTTGGTCTTCTTTGGACGTGCTCCAGCATCTCAGTGGCCTTCTTTATATACAAATATATGAAAAAAAAAACGTATTGAATCCAACCCCTAAGGTAATTACATCACCATCACCACTGATGCTGTGGAGCAAGCACTGGGGAAGTCCCAGACCAGACTCAGCAGTAGATGACAACCAGATTCAGGAGGCTGATTCTGGAACTAGATTCAGGAATGCACGCATTGGGATTGAAGGCAGAATAGAGGGAAGCCTCTTCAGCCGGCGGCCACTGAAGAAGAGAGCTTGACCATTGCCATCCCTCAGCTTTATGCTGAATATGACTTATATGGGATGGAATACCTTCTTGGTCAGTTTTAGGTCACCTGTCCTGTCTACTCCTCCCTGCAGGTGCAGTCTTTTATTTTCTGCACTCTCAATGTGGTACACAAGATCCAGAAATGACTTTGGTCTCCACAGAAGCAAGTGGAAGCAAAAGCATTTCTGCACATCAATTGGTAGTACCTGTAGACATCAAGCATTACTACCACTAGAAGCAGACACCGCTTGCAAAAACATGCCATTAACTTCAGTGAGTACAGTTACTTAGAAGAGACTTAAAGTGAAATTACTAACCAACATTATTTCTAAGTCAAATTAGGACAGGAGCCCAAAACTGAACGCAGTACTCAAGGTGCAGCCTCACTAGTGCTGAGTACAGAGGTACAATCACACCTCCAGTTCTTCTGTCCACACTATTTCTGACATGCTGTTGGCCTTCTTGGCCATTTAGGCACACTGCTGACTCATATTCAGTTGATTGTTGACCAACACCCCTAGGTCATTTTCTATCAGGAAGATTTTCAGCCACTCTTCTCCAAGCCTGTAGCATTGCAGGGGGATGTTGTGACCCAAGTGCAGGACCTGGCTCTTGACCGTAATATAAATACATTAGACAATGAGGAAAAGCATAGCTAACTTTACAGAATGAGAAGCTTCACAGGGAGCTAGTAGGGCTACAAAAAAGACTGAGACAGTTGAAGTTATTCAGCCTGGAGAAAAGAAGGTGCAGTGGAGATCTTGTTGTGATCCTTCAGTACTAAAAGGGGACCTGTTGAGAGTTAGAACACTTGGGGGGGAAAAAACAAAACCTGTGAAATCCTCCTCTTCTCCTGCCAGACCTACAGACCAGGCCCAGGTGCGAGGAGGTGGTATTGGGTGTTTGGTGAGTCAGCCAGCATCAGAGCCCCTCTAGCAGAAGGGAGCAATTAACAGTTATGCCTGAGCAGTACCCCTTGTGGAAACAAAGTAGAAGAATGGAAGTACGCACCACAAAGCATTGAGCTGCTCAGACATTGGACAGAGGAGGACATCTGGGAAAGGACTGAGAACAGTAATTCTTTACCCCTTAGTACTTCACCAAGAGATTATCACACAAGCATACTTTTGGTGCTTTGTGTGACTTGCCATAAGTACTGTAAAAAGCTTGACTGTGAGCCAGCTACCTGAAGCTCTGTTGACATTTGGTGCTGAACGGAAAATGCGTTTTTCGGAAATGGGAAACGCTGTGACAAATGTAGGCAGGATAGGCAATAAGAAGGAACAGTCAGCCCTCAACATGGCAAAATATGCGGTGCATTCAGACATGGTTTGTATCATGAAGAAGTTAGTTGGGACACAATAGATAAGACTGAACTAAATCTGAGTCATTGCGTCGAAGTGCAGATGAAATGCTATGTGTGTGAAAAAAAAATATTGTCCCTTAAATTATATTGTTAATGCTTTAGCTGGAAAATGAGCTTCATGCCAATTTACAAATAAGCCCAGGATTTGATTTATGAAATCTAATATTAAAAAGGAGTCTTTTCACCTTGTGCCAAGTTTTTGTCCCCACTTAGCTCAGTAGTGGAATAACTCAAAACACTTCCTATACAGTTAAAGTCACTGAAATCTTGTTCATAGGCTGCTGCTGAAGAATTCCACTCATTTTTTTGTGTTGCTTTGCTCATAGATTCCTTTTTTGCAGAAACAGAGGAAAAATGTCCTGGTAACTTCATCAATAACCATGCTCTCAAAATGCTTGGTGTCTCTCATTCATAAAGCATAAAAATACCATGTCCAGGGAACGCAGTTAACCTCCAGACTATGTCTCTTTCTGCTGTTCCACTTAGCCTCTCTGCACTGGATACTCCATAGCAGCTCAGAGAGGAGGATCTGTAGCACCACCCCAAGCTGTACCACAGGGTCAGAGCGCCATGTGAGCACGCAGTTCTTCGAACACTTTCTTAAAGGCAAAAAAATTATGGACACCCCGCCTATGCAAAGCAATATTACCAAATTGGTCAATCCTCCCAACGTTGCAAGGTATACTTCAGGGGCTGTATTTGTTCGCAATGGAGAACAGAGGTGATTGCACCGATTAGGGGTAGAGCTAAGAAAAACAAGTGAACAGGAAATAGGAGTCACTGCGATCAGAGAGCAGGTCTAAACCCTGATTGCTGGCTTGATGCACAGCATCTGCTCTGTATGCATCTGTATAGCAGGAAATTGCCATTCCCTGGAAGTGTTAAGAGTATGCAAATTTAGTGTAGGATATCTCATCCAGAATAATGAAAAATGTTGCCCACCCCAAACAGACAATTTTTGCTGAATGTTAAACCAAAAGATGTGAAGGCAGCAGAACAGGTCCTTGATTAGAGCTGTTTGGTACTAATATCAAATACAAGCTATCTTTGAAAAGCATATATAATGAAATCTTGTATAATGGTAGTTCTTTTAAAATTAGATGAAGAGGTAGAAGAATTTATTCATATGCATTTTGTTAAAATGAAATCTACAATAAAGAAAGAAGGCAATATTTTAATAATGGAAGTGACTATTTCTGCTAAGACCCTCATCTTCACCATCGCAAATGAGTTGTTTGTGCGGAAATAGTAGTTTGGAAGAACAATTTCGTTTTCTAATAACCCGTCTGGTGGTAATGATTCAGTGAAAGCTCCCATTTTCACTTCTTCCTTCTGCCACTGAAAAAAACAACTTTGTTTTCATATTGCTAGAATGCTCCAGCAAACTCTGCAGTTTGCTAGCATTGTTGGCTGGTATAAATAGAGCATTTTTTGTGTCACAAGGCATCTGCAGCTGCTTGCTGAATACAAACAGAAAGCAAACGTTTTGCACTTGTTACCAAGCTGCAATCTTATGTCTTCTTCTCCAAGTTGCTCTGCTCTGAATGAATTTCCCTAGAGCCAAGCCTTCACTCAGTGCATTATGTTTACATAATAAGGAGGCTGCTTGCTTGGGATCTCTGCTGAAGCTGCTCCAAGTTAATGATTACTGGGGGGGTGGAAGCTGAGTGAGAATCACAGGTACCTTATGTCTTGTGCACAGTGGCTCAGTTTGCAAATAATCTTTCAAAAACATGGCTTTGGCTTACCGGTGTCATGATTGAAGGCTGTGTCCTATCCCCTTGGAAACATACTGAAATTTGTGCAAATAATCTCTTTATTCACGTATCACATGAAATGCTGAAAAAAAGTGACTCCATTTTACTCACCCAGCTTTGATTGATTATGTCCCTCTGCACAATCCCCTCCTTGAGTGGTAAGAGTACTTAAGAATTGCACCATAAATGTCTTGCTTCAGGCATAAGTCACTGTTTCATTGTTTCATGAATACATCTGTTCCTAGACTTAAAATAGCAAAGGGGACGTGGCTTAAGACACTATGTATTCAGTTGGCTGAACGGAAGATTAAGAAGATGAAAGTGTCATTCTGTCATTTCACCAAGGCATGAAGGGAATTATGTTTAGATGTCTATAGTAGACATCAAGGATTTTTATCAGTGATAGGTTAGCTAATCAATAGCTAACAGGAGACGTGTCCCAGTTTGATATATTGTCTAAAGAGTCTACTATAAGACAAAAATACACATAACTACCCTTTGCAGCGTAAATTAACTCAAAGGATTCTCCACCAAACGTCAGTAAAATGCAGACAGATGCATTACGCAAAAGTCTATCAGAGCATCACTAATCTGCTCTCATAAGGTTTTTAACATGCTAACATAAAATATAACTATATTAATGGAATCATAACATAGTTGAGGCTGGAAGAGACCTCTGGAGGTCATCTGGTCCAATTCCCCTGCTCAGGGAGGATGACCTAGAGCAAGTGGTCCAGGACCATGCAAAGATGGCTTTTGAATATTTCCAAGAAAGGAGACTCCATAACCTCTCTCTTAGCCTTCTTTGTTGCAGGGCACATTGCTAGTGCATGGTCAACTTCACTCCCATCAGAACCCCCAATGTCCTTTTCTGTCAAGTTGCTTCCTAGCTGGGTGGCCTGCAGCATGTGCTGGTGCATAGTAATGATCCTTCCCAGGTGCAGAACTTCATACTTCTCCTTGTTGAAATTTATGAGGTTCCTGTCAGACCATTTCCAGCCTGTCAGGGATACTCTGGATGACAGTATACCCCTCTGGTGTACCAGCCACTCCTCACAGTTTTGGACAATCAGAAAACTTGCTGATGGCACAGTGTGCCCCAACATCCAGATCACATGAAAATGAACAGTATCAGGCCCAGTGTTAACCCCTCAGTGCACTGCTAGTTACTGGCCTTCAACTAGACTTTTTGCTATTGATCACTGTGGGTCTGGCCATTCAGCTATTTTTTAACCCACCTCAAACTGGAGGAGATTTACTCAATCAGCGTATAATTCATCAACTTCTCTATGAAAATGTTATGGGAGACGGCATCAAAAACCTTACTGAAGTCAAGGCAGAAAATATTGATTGTTCTCCCCTTGTCTACCAAGTCAGTTACCATCATGGAAGGTAATCAAGTTGGTCAAGCATGATTTCCCCCTGGTGAATCCATTCTGACCACTCCCAATCACCTTCATATTCAAGCTAGTAATTTTATCTCTAGAATATTATTAATAGTCTGTTGGGGGGGGTTGTTTGCTAATAGTGGTAAGTATGAAGGAAAAAAGAAAAGGTTTCATGCTTAGTATTTTGCTGCTGTAAACATTGTGCTGGATTGGAATTGCTAAAATTTTTTTATTTTCTAACAGAAACCTCATCTAGAAAGGGGCTTCGATCAAAGTATAAGCTCACGGAAGCTCTTCCCACTTCATCTAATCTGATCCACATGGTCTTCAGCAGTTACAATCACATTATATGAACTGGCATTTTTGCATATGCTTTTGAATATATAAAGACTCTCTTGATCTGGCAGTACTTTTCACATGCTCATGATGAACTTGTCTTTGAGTACAGGATTTTTCAGCCATGTTTCTCCTGTATACTTCAAACAAGTCTGGAAAATGAACAGTAGAACTCTAGTGGCTCCAGCGAGGCAGGAAATCTTCCCACTCTTTCCCCTGAACCACTCCCTCTTTTTTTATGGCTCTTGCAGTGCTCAGCAACGTAACGCTGTCTTCATGGCTTTGCATGGCCATGAGGCTGTGCTCTAGTCTTGGTCATCAGTACTTGCTATGTGTTAGACTCCTGTATAGTAGTTCATGGAAAAAAGATGATTGCCATGAAGCTAGGACTTAACTCCTGCTTTCCAGCTTTGCCCCAAGTTTGGCACCTCTTGACTGTGCCCTGTATTGGATGATAAAATTGAATAAACAGCCCTAGAAAGCGTTATATGGCTTGGGCTAGCAAGAAAGTTTGGCTGGTTGGAAAAACCTGCCCAGTGTTCACTGCATCCCATTCACATGTCAAGAATCAGTGACAGAGGTACCACAGATATGGATAAGGCAGTGTTCAGAGACTCTGGTCAGAGTAATTTTCTGGAGTGAAGAAAACCAGAAAAAAAAAATCCTTAATTTTAAACAAGATTTGAGGTAATATGATTTGTGCTTGTTGATGGAAGGTGGAGTACCACATACACATGGAAACAAACACAGAACTTCTGTCCCTGAAGTTGTTTCAGAAGAGTAACCAATGCCTCCGCTTACCCTACAGCACATCATTCATGTTCACAGAAGTTTGCTTCAAAAAATAACAGATGAGACTCACTAAAGTCAGAAAGCAAGCCCAGACATTCCCAGATTCAACGGTCCCCCTGCATAACAGAGGCACAGGATTCTCCCCAACTACCTTACTTCTATGTCTTTATTTCTAAGAAAATCAAACATTACACTGTTCTAATTTCCTGTGAAGAAGTAATCACAAGGAGAAAATATACTGGTTACAGAGGAGTAATCATGTCCTAGGATTCATGCAAAATCCCTGCTCACTGTGGGGGTGTTGGACTAGATGACCTTCAAATATGCCTTCCAACCAAAAGCATTCAATGATTCTATCATACAGGGTATTCCCCAGAAGGCTACAACTCTAGCAGGCCATGTAGGAGATGCATGGTACAGTATTTTCAGTCTGCACTCCAGTTCTGCTCACCGGGGCTATCGCAGCACAGTTCTGTACTCCAGTAACAGAGAGAAAAGGACTGTTTTCCCTAAACCAATCCCTACACAATAGGAAAGACAGCAGTGTTTCCTAACCAGGGTTTGTTACTGCTGTAAGGAACCCTGCAAAAAGTCCATGTGATTTCTGAGTTCTGCCCAACCCAAAGTCTCTGTCTCAACCCCATACTCCGAATTCATTATACAGAATCGTAAATGCTTAGGAATGGTAAATAAACCTTATTTGATCCTGTGACCATCTTCCTCACCAGATGTCTTTGGAAAATTGAATTTCCAGCCAATAATTACAAGTTCTGCTGCTGTTTTCCCTTTGTTGGGCCCTGAAAAGTTTCACTCAAACCATGCGCTCCTGTGAAAATTTACTTTGCTTCACGTTACACAGATGCACATCTTGGTTACATTCATCTATTTATAGCGGGTCTTCACCTGTGTAAAAAGTTCTATTTATGATGCCATGCTTGATACAGCAGCAGGAATGTGACTACACTGCCCTGTCAGAGCTCTCTGACATAGCAGAGACCTTAGACTGAGCCACTTACCTTTGAGTCTTGGCAAGCAACCTCCATCCAAGATTTTTCATAGCCTTTTACCATCTTTAGAGATGCTGTGCAGGCACTTCAGTCATTCCAAAGCACTTCTGCCTCTTTGCATCTTAGAATTATCACTGATATTGTTGCAGTAAAATAATACTATTAATTGCCATTCATTTAAATTAGCTCCCTAGTGAATGCTTTAGCAAAATCAGTTAATAACATTTGGATGAGGTCACATACCTGCTACACGTAATTAGATTCTCTGCTGTCCCCAGGAGCCAGAAATATCAGGTTAATTATAGACAAACCAGAGCCTTCACGATCTGCAAGTCATTGTCTTGGGTATGAGGATGCATTACTCTGGATGACGCGGAATTTAAAATCCTAATTACAACAAATGCACATCTCTCAGACATGATTGATGGATTCAGTGGGTTTGATCCAATGCTGTGGCTCTGTTTTCACGCTGAAACAGACAGCTGCTTTGGAAAGTGACACCCAAAGTGTTGAGTTTCTCTGCTAAGATGAAAAAGGCTAAAACAGTCTGACTTGATTTGTAAGCATGTTTAGTCGGACCTTTAGCCATTTTAACGCAAGCAAGCACTCACCTGGTGTAAGTGGTTGTCCACTAATTTCCAGCAGAGTATGCAATGCAGAGAACCAAAATTTAGACTTTTGGAATCAAAGGTTGTTTCCAGTTCAGCCTTCCTGAATTGGTCCAGTCATCCAACATTTTAAGCTTTACAGGAATGATTCACTTCCTGAAATATTATATTTCAGGGAAATATATTTATGGAAAGAATAAGTCCAACTCAGTCTGCAGATCACTACAGTCTTTCCGATTACAAACAGGGTTTGTTCTCTGTCAGCTCACTACTGTCCCAGAAAGTAGGGGCTGTGCAGAACCCCAAACCAGGCTTTTCCTCAGGCAATGAACAGTTTTAACTCTAAGCAGAAGCTGAACTTCATAATATCAGCAAATAAATCTGGTCCACTGAACTCAAAATCCTCCATGGAAGCAAAAGTTGAAATCCATTAGCAGCATTTTTCTTGTACAATTCACAGAAACCGCCACATGAGGCAAGTATTTTAGAACTACTCAATATGGGATATCTTTCAAACACGTTTTTTCTTTAAGAGATCTGAGTGCAAGGATAGCTAGGCTGAGCTTTATTGTGGAGTGCAAGTAGCTTTTCCCTGAGTTCATCTGAAATTTTGTGCCTGTTATGCCTCAGTGCAGCTTGTCCATTGGGCACATTCTTGTCCTCAGGAACTTTCTGTGATTGATTTCTGGAGCCAGGAGTTACTGTGAGGGGGCTCCTTGAAGATGTAACAGCGGATCAAGTCTCTATTCATTGTTCTGCCTATATGTTTCTTTGCTGCCTCCCACACACTCATCATTGTTTTGCTAAGTTTTACTCAACTCTGAGTGAAAAGACCTGCTTGCATGCCAGCTGGCACTATCTCATCACCAGAAATAGCCTGGAACTCCAGTTTTTTTGCTGCTCAGCACCTCCTTCTCAGAGACAATGAACGGTGGCTTTTACAGTCCATTGTTTCTCTGCTGTGTTTATAGTCAGACCTAGAGTCCCTAGCGCTTGTCAAAATGTCTTTGATCTGGAATGTGCCACAATGTTGTGGAGCAGAGGAATAAAATACGAAAGTTACAGAGCCTGAAAACCAGGTGGAGGTTGCAACTCAGCTTGACTAGGATAGATGAGCAAGATCCGACAGTGATCTAGACAAACAGCATTTTATTTATAGCCATAAATCACTCCATTTTCCCATGACTGATGGTCGTCTCCCCTGTGGGCATGTCAGAGATAGTGATCAAGCTCTGGCCTTTAGGACTCTTCTCCCTTGTAATGCACTTTTGCCTGAAATATCTTGCTCCATTATATTTGAGAACTGTACATCAAGGAGTGTCTGTAAGTGTGATTTTAGCACTATAAAATCTGAGCCTTCACTTGAACTGTACAATTTTGGGACACAACCATGAGGATTCAGAGGTGACTTAAAGGTTTTTAGAGGTCAACAAAGTTCTGCCAGTGAGAGCACAAGGCACAGTTGAATGGAAGAAAAGATTTGCCTGGATAGCCCTTGGCCAGGGACAACACGACCCAGTCTGTTGATTTCAGTTTTCCCTCTCACAGTAGCTTCAAAGGTTCCTATTTTATAGTTTAGATTTCTTTTCACTCAGGCAAAATTTTGCTTTTGCATGTCAAATCCCCTCAGTTTTCCTGGAAAGATCACTAGAGAAAGAGCTAGATGCATTCCTCTTTGGCTCACGAGGCCCTCCTCTCTTTCAAAATTTTGAAATAAGCTACTGTGACAGTAAAGACAGCTTGAAATTGAAAAGCCACCCTTGTTTTTTTGTATAGTATCAGTCTCACTGCTTCACTTTCAGCCTTCGATAGTAATTATCATTTTGTGTGACTTTCCTAGTAACTCAGATAATAATGTTTCATTCAGCAAGCCCTGTTTCATTGCTTGCCACAGCATTTATTCCTTCTATCAGGCACTTTTACAGTATTGTGCAATAGTCCAAAATATCCCATAGAATGCTGAGTAGCTGTGTCACGTCTAGCTCACACACATTGAGGAAGACGAGTGTGCAGGAGTCAGTGATGTGTAGGGTGTAATAGTGACTCTTTGAAATGTCTGCAGCAAAGGACTGTAGCAGTGTGAGGACTGCTGCCCTGTTAGTGGCAGCGTTCCTTTGAACTGGAGGAGGCTACAGGTCTGTTCCATTCGCAGGACCACAGAATCAGAAACTAGAGTGACCTGATTCCAGATAATAACCTCATAAATAGCAGAAGCTTGGGGAAATACAGTAAAAGGCAAGATTTAACAAACATTTTAGCTTCAAATGGGCTTGCCAGAGGATCTGACTAATTTGCTAGTGTGCAAATGCAACAGAAAATGTCATAGGATCAGCCTAGGGGCTCTGCTGACACTGCACTGTCTCAAGGGCACAGCTCTGTGCAGAACATTAGCGCATAGACAGAGCTCCCTGTTCATCCTGCTCTCAGTCTAGATCATATTTATCTTCATTCCAGCACAGATAAAGCTCAGATCAAATGACCAGACAAATGGGAGTTTGGGTGAATGAGATAAGAAATTATGGGACAGTGTAAACATGGAGATCTAGAAGAGAGATTTGCCATGTGAAGGAAACATTTTCCTAATACCTGATGAGCCTGCAATACATATTGAGTATGGACTGCCATGTAGATTAAATGCTTTCTTGGCATCACGGAGTTAAAAGGATACTTTCTAATGCTTAATGTTTTGCAAAGTGTACCCTACCCAGGTAACACAGGGAACAGTCCTAAAGGCAATCTCTAGGGATGCAGCTGCACATATTCCAAGAGTTGAAAGCCCAGATCCTCATCATGAGCAGTTCAAATCCACATCTGAGAGGTATTCACAGCTCTGAGGTACTCAAAAATAATGATAAAGATGGCATAGACAGGGAATTTGCATACTGGGATCAGTTTCTGTCAGTTGAGGGCTG
The DNA here is from genome assembly GCA_013396935.1 of Baryphthengus martii. NCBI lineage: Eukaryota > Metazoa > Chordata > Aves > Coraciiformes > Momotidae > Baryphthengus > Baryphthengus martii. Next base: position 12,680 of record VWZK01018047.1, read on the forward strand.
AAACAAAACCTCTTAGAAGGCTGAGCACTCAAAAGGTGAGGGAGCTTTCCATCCAGGCTCAGGTTAAAGCTAAATAGTTACTGGTTTTATATTAGGTGATACTTGAAGACAAATATGAGAACTATTAAAAACAGCATTTCCTTTGCATATGTGAACCCATATAGCTTAAAATTAAGCCATGCTGCACCACACTAATGTGAAATCACATCCTGTGAAATTTTGCCATAGACTGAGTACAACTTTCAGTAAGAGATAAAATCAGTGTTCCTATGGAGAAAGCCCTTGAGAAGTCTGATGTATCTACTCAGACAGTCCTGACTAGGAAACATACTTCAGTGAAGATGGTATATTGCAGCGAATGCTTAGATCCTGGACTTCAGGAGAGCTAACTTTGACCTCTTCAAAGACCTACTTGGAAGAATCCCATGGGTTACAACTCCAGAAGGTAGGGGAGCCCAAGAGAGCTGTACCACTTCCTCCAAGCTCAAGAATGGTGAATTCCTCCGGTGAACTCCCTCAAGAACGGTGAGTAAAAAATTGAGTAGAACAGGCGTGAATGAACAAAGAGCTTCTGGAAAAACTTAAATGGAAGAAGGAAGTTTAGCATATGTTCCCCCGGACGGACGCTTTTCCAACTCTGGGAGGAGAGAAGCCACACTTCGGAGAACTTTGTTCCAGGTTTTTTTTTCCTTCTCTCACAGATAGCGATTTATTTGTCTAGCACTATTGTCCTTTTCTTGTGGGTTTTTTTGTTTTGTTTTGTTTTGTTGCCCTGTTAAATAAAATAGTTTTCCCCCTTCACTTTCCTCCGGGGACATTTTCTTTCCTGAACCTGGTGGGGGGAGGGGCCTGCCTTCCTTCAGGGGATATTTTCTCCTCTGAATTCGTCTCAAACCGGGATAAGCTCCATCACAGATCAGCTCTGGACAGAGCAGAACTGAGCAGGAATAAGGGCTAACAATGAAAAGAGAAGAGAGCTAAGGACCTGTTGATATTGTCCACTGTTGCAAGCCCATAGCCTCCCATGGCTTGAGTGGCACTTGGCATGGGCTGTGAGGACACCAAAGCATACCAAGAAGCGTTCAGGAAGATAGCGCAGCCACATCCCTCAGGACATCCCACTTGCCAACAACATACTTGGGAAAGAGTAGGATACAGCCTCTGGAGACTCACAAGTGAGTTCCTTTTAGGACACTGCCCTGGTTGGGTCCTGGCCAGGTATGCTTGAGAGACACAAAATGTCTAGGTAACACTGATGGTGCAGGGCAGGGAGACTGCCTTGGAGCCATGCCATGGGATGTCAGCTGCAAGGAGGATTGTGCAGGTGCTGAGACCACCACGGAGCTGCTGACCAGGCCCCAAGTGCAGTGGGCAAGTGGGACGGAGCAGCATGGCTGTCCTGGGCACTGCACGCCTGCGGGCTGCTGAGCCTCACCTGGGGAACCAGGCCAACCACCATCTTCACCATCCCTACACGGCACTGCCAGTAGGTCCCACCTGTGCTCCAGGCCCTTATACTGTAACCTTTTAGCTCATCTTTCCTGTTCCAGCATGTCAGCTGCTGTGCATGGAGGGCTGCTGCCTAGAGAGCAGCATGGAGACATTGTCTGTCCCTTTCAAATTTGGCCAGTTTGGATGACTTGGCTTATTGGTTGAGGTGCTGCCCTGAGGCAGGAGAGTTTTGGAAGTTTTGCTTACATGAGTGCTTTAAGCATTCTTCCACCTACACCTCGGAAGTCTATTTTTAAAAGTATCCATTTGCTAGTTCAGACCATAAGGAGTCTTAATGCGCACGCCCTCCCCAGATATGGAATAGCTGAATAAACAGTGAAGAACCAAGACGATGTGAGAACCTGTCAGGTGAGCTACTCAAAATGAAACACAAACTTTTCCCATGTTGTCATCAATTGCTTCAGTTTTCACACCACTTTGCAAACAGAACTTAATTGGTATCTTCTGCAGATCACAACAGAGACGATGCACCATCACCCACAGAAAGACACGCACACCCCCCTCACATCTTGTGGAGTTGCTGCTAATTAGAAGCAGTATATCTGTCCCTTAAAGCAATTTAGACCATGTTTGTTCTAGACTGTTTTCAAAGTTCTGCAGACATGAGTCTTTAACCATGAACGCACAAGGCAGAAGCAGGCAATTTAACATTCTTCAAATTTTTAGGAATAGAAATTGAAAGGATTATTTTCCATACATAGCAGATTTCTGACAGTACAATAGGTCTTTCAAAAGAGCCAAACAGCCACGTCTCAGTAAAATTGAATTGTTCCCCCTCCTACTCAATAAGTATGATCTTTGTTTTCATCAATGTGCCAAAGTGCCACCACAGTTCCTAGGGGTCACAGGTATGCAAACATGAATGCCTTTGAACAGATCAGATCTGCCTGGCTTGGAAGCATCCATTGTTAGTCAAAGGATATGATCTAAAAACTGAGAACAAATCAAGCGGAAGGCTTACTGGTTCAAAGTAGCATGATATTAAGATTCCTTTGGGCATCCAGATCTCTGCAGCAGTGTGCTACTTAGCTATACACCACATCCAACAACGCTTCAGTAGCTACGGGGACAGACATCATCCACGTACTTGGAAGTACCTGAGCACAATGCGCTTAAAGCCACTGGGTACCCAGCAAGACTGAGATCAGATTGATGGCAGGATACTGAGGCCCTTGCAAAATCAAGGACAACTGCAGAGCTTAGATCATTTTAAAATGAGGTTACAGTATTCTCAGAAAAACAATCACTTTAAACAGATCAATATTTCACTATTGTTCTAAAATTAAATCAGTAGTTGACAGGTTTTGGCTACATCTGTCTGTTGAAACTCCCAGTATTTTATTTCTTTTTACACACAAGTACCAAGTCTCTCCTGTCAAATTCCCTGTCTGTAGTAAAGTAATGCACAATTTTACTAAGAAAACACAGCATATAGCACTTGTGATGTCACTGAAGTGATTGCATGCATCCTCAGATGTATTGAGTTCCTTAGTGTCTTAATTTGGACATAACTACCTGGCTGTAAAAGAGAAATTGAGAGTTTTCACATGATTCAGTGTCTAGATATGTATCTGCTCTGTAGGAACAAACACGTAAACTGATACAAGAAAAAGGTGCCCCAGCTCTTCAGAGCTTTTCTAATATTTGTTGCATATATAGGCTGGAACTTCTTTCTGAAAGCCAGTATATTTCAGATAAAGCTTTGGTGAAGAGACTCCGCCTTTCTGCCTTAAATCTGCTGAAAGACTGAGGAAGCAGAACAGAAGAGAGAAATCATATTAATCCAGAATTCTGAAGAGAATTAAAAAGAATCCAACACTTGACATCTAGTTAATTGAATCACAGTGATACTTCAATTCCTGTTTGTTTCAGACTCAGAATATCCCAACTTTGTCTTTCACTTAGCATAGTTGCAGAATTGAGCAACAAGGCAGCATGATCTACAGCCTGCTTTGTTGGCTGGCTGTTGTCAGAGGCAAGCTAGCGTTACAGGCAGGTGCTGTGCAGATGCACCCATGCCATTAGCCTGCCTGTGTGGCAAACATGGGAGAGGGGATTCGCTCACCACTCTCTCTTCCGCTTCCTACTGAGTCCATGTCTCGGGTCGCACTCTCTTTTTGTCATTGGAGCTTTCCTCACACTAGGATTATGCAGCTGTTGAACGACTTGCCAATTCTGACTCGCCATTAAAAAGCATATCAAACTGCCTGACATTAGTAGCTTGAAGAACTATCTCCCTGGAATGCTACATAAATTGCAAAGTCAAATGCAACCTAGAGTTTAAGTACAGGGTTTTTAGCTTGTTCAAGGCAGCTAGCAGTCAAAGAGGGGCTGGGGGAACAAATCAACCCAAAGTTCTGGCAGTTCAGCACTACATAGTTTGAGACAGAACCTGTAAACATGTATTTCTGCTTCAGCTATTGAGATTGTCTGTCATTCCCAGTCAAAATGGGAATGCATTTTGTATTTTGTAGTATAAAATGCATTTTTTTTTTCATGTTTTCAGTCAACATGAAAAAAAGGGATGAGCAGCAATTGCACTGGAAACAAATCTGAATGCTTCACCAGAGGTCATCTTCAGAGACAGATAAGGTCTCTGTCTTAAGATCAGATATGTGCAAATACTTTGAGGCATTGGGTGTTTCAATTTCTAAAAGCACCGTGCTGTAGTTTTGTTTCTTATGTACTTTCAGCACGGGAAAGCTTCTGAAGTCAGGAGCATTGAAACAACTGGATAATTGGTGAACAGTGCCCTACATGCTACCAGGTGTCTGAAGGCAATTGTATTCTACTAGTGCTTTTGCAGATCCTTTGAAATTACTCTGTAGCCAGACACTAGTGTCATGCTTTAGCGATTGAGACAGGAATGAAGGCTATTCAGCATCTTTGTTACCCACTGGTGTGATAGAAGAGCATACACTCTCAGAAGGTTTGAGGACCCACACACCTTCGTGGAGATTTCCAGTGAGCACTTTTTGTTAGCTGTAAGGACTCCCAAAGTGTGTGTGAGAGAAGTTTGTGCTATGGGAGAAGCATTATTTGAGCTACAAAAGCTAAGGCAACTAACTTCACACTTGTCCAAACAAAGAACCCAAATTCAGGGCCTCAGACAATTTTTCAGTAGTCTTAAAATGCAAGGCACATTAGAATGTTTGTGAGCTGACAGTAAACTTAGTGCCATCCATTGGCCGTTGGATGTCAGGAAAGAAGGAAACTGCACAAAGTCCATCCATTTGACCCAGTTTCCTAGCTTCTTATCCAACCATCAGAAAGGCAGCCTGACTGTCACAGAGCTAAACAGAGCTGCCAGCATAAGACCATCATGGGATCAGTGGAGACTGCTGCTAAATCTCTCCTCATACTAAATTCATCATTTTCATTAGTGCTTGCAAAACGGTGTTTGGAATATGACAATGGATGAGAATAGAAAGAGTCTGTTTTCAGTTGTGGCTCTTCTGGGCTACAGAAGATGCTGCCCAAACATAAGTAGTCTACTTGAATCTAGTTAATCAAGCATGAGTTCTCATTTTTGGCCAATCTTACCCAAATACCCGCCTCCAGTGCTCAGGGCTATTTCCATCTGGTGAGCCACTTGAAATGCAGCCACCACAAAGCTTTATCAGCCATTATGGATGTTCCCAGAATAAAACTGGGAGGAAGGTAGAAGAAATGATTTACCCAGTTGCAGATTAAGAATTTAGTAAACCACATTTTCTCAGGAATTGTATTTGCCTTACAACTGCAAGTTTAGTGAAGTGTTTATCTTGAAACTGTTTGTTCACAGGAGAACCGCAGCACGGCAAGCCATCTCATCTGCCCCTATGCAGATCCAAAGGAGCAATGCCAGCAACTTCCCTGTCCCCTGTACCTTCTGATGGGCTGCTCAGAGAGATTACCCAAAACCACACTGTGACAAGAGCTCACTGGCAGGCTTCATTTAGGGGAACCAGGGGGATGACCACCTTAGCACTTCAAAGAACTAAGACAGTAACAGAAGAGAGCTGATAACATCTTGCAACATGCATCTCTAATAAGACTGTATTAAAGATGCAGGCACATTGTATTGTAGTGTATACAGATATTAAATACCTGTACAGAGCTTACTGACTCTTCTCTTTTAGAAGGCTGTGTTAATAATGTCATTAATTATAATATTTAATGATTTTTTTATTTTAAAAGGATATGCTTTATCTGTGGTTTCAGTCACGGCATTTCAAGCTATTTAACATGACCTATTGAGTCAAAAGAGAGTGAACTGTGGCCAAAATTGCATTAAAACTTGCTTTGATGTGGTTTCTTTACCAGGTAGTGTCAAAAGTTTACATTTTCTAGGATCATGAGATGGTTAATTTGCAACTGGAAAAGCCGTTAGACAACAGTTAAAGAGGAAGGATGAAAATCAGAAAAGGACAGTATGTCAGGCATTGTTGGCAATCAGTAACTTAAACGGCAAACCTCAGCAACTATATAGCTCAAATTATATAGTCAAATGAATTGATCAAACACAGCTTGAAAAAGTATATAGAAGCGGCCAAGAAGGAGACAAAAAGGCTCTAAAATATTTTTTATTAGAAGCATCAGTATCGGCTGACATCAGTCAACATCAGTTTTGGCTTTTAGCTCCGGAGAATTATATCGAAAAAGATGAAGAGCTATGAAGTTGCAACGTAAAGACTTAAGAATCATATAGTAGGAATTCCCTCCTGCACACGTGGCAGGTGCAAAAACTTTTGTACTCCAGTCAGTTACCAGTCACTCAGTAACAGTTGTATACACTATCTAAGGCATTTTCAGAAAGGAAGACACGCATGTTGCTACTGGCATTGTTAATGAAAACCAAGAGGCTTTTGCCTCTCATTCCTTATTTAATGACTCTGTTCCCAAGTCACTCCTTAGTCATCTTTCTCTGGTACTAAAATAATTCAAGAGCCCCTTGTCTTCTGTAGTTTCACAAGATCGTTCAAATAGAATTCATGTGAATGTGAAATGCAGGCGTTCCTCTGTGACACTTCCCTTCCAGACTACAAGTTGCTGTACACTTCCCTCCTGTCTTCCATTTTGTCTTTGGTGAGAGCTAATGTTCAGGAGCTGCCCCAAACCTGTAGGGGATAAGTTAAATGAATTTTAGATTGAGACACAGAAGTTCTTGTAGATTCCCTCCCGCCTGCCAGTACTTTAGTGAAGCAGGTCTTTGTGGTACTCTGTATGAGCTGACCAGGCAGTGCTCAGCCCCAGTTACTCTATGTTCTGCTCACTTCTGTTATCTATCTACCTCTTTGTGATCTTTTGAGGACCTTGTGTATCAAACCCTACCTGGCCTAGGCAAATGTGAGGTTTGCATCTCAGATGCCCTGTTTTTTAAGGAAAAAAGTCCAGTCTATTCCGTACCAAAAGACCAAATTGTAGAGTATCTGTAATTTCAAGAGGTAAGTATCTGTTCTTTATGTCTTTGGGCCGTGGCTTTCTGCATGAAGTCATGCATGTACTGTAGCATGTTTGTCATCCTCAGAGCAAACCACCACAGTTCAATGAGCAGTTGTTCTTTCTTTTGCACTCTATTTTCCTAGACAATTGTTTGGTTTAAGAACAGCTTAAGAGTTAATGCTGAGCAGCTAGCTTTCTCACAGGGCAGCAGGACTGCCAGCAGAAGAGAGACTGGGAAAGACAGGTAAAAGTAAGGACTGATTTTAGACTACTCTGCTGGTAGCTCTTTCTGATTGTGCTTTGGCAGCTCTTTTTCTTGAGTGCCTGTACCATGCTCAACATGAGGGTGAACGTAGCCTAGTCAAGGATTCTGCTGCCAACATTATTTAGTATTGCTCTAAATATCCCATTATCCCTTGCCAAGCTCTTCCCCATCAAGCTCTGCATCAAGCAATGGTGCAGCTTCATTCTCATTTCCACTGCCTCTTTCAGAAAACTGCTGCCTGAAGAAACGAGATCTTAAAACAACCTATTCTGGCTGTAACTTCAGGCCAGAACTTAAAGAGGTTTACGTTGTTTTCATTTATTTTAATGTTGGTTTAGCACATAAAAGACTTTTTAAAAAGGGATCAGGGGGATTGAAGATTAATGAATATTTATGCTGTAGTTGTCTGGTCTTTTTTGACAACATCGGATGGTGTTTCCATCCAAATTAGAATTAGCGTGGTGTATTAGCCACTAAATGGACCTAATTGACAATTCTCAAAATGCAACTGTAAAGACGAACTCAGTCTCCAGTGGGACAAGAACCACTCCCAATGCTGTTAAGTATGTTCCATACAACTTGAAATTCTTTTATTTCAAGCAGCTTAAAATACAGTAGTTCAGGAAGAAAAAGTGTGGAAGTCATATAGCCTGTTTTCCCTGGGAAGGCAGATTGAATCACCAAAAAGGTCCATCTTAACCTTGAAGCAGCAGATGGGCCAGGAGGAGAGACAGGAAAAACTGTTCTTCCTTCACACGGACACATATGGCACTGAACCATGCTGCCACAAATACTTTGGCCTCCACCATGCACCTTGCATCAAGTCCTCATTTTAGTCTGTATTTGTGATAAAGGAATATTTGATATCAGTGTTCTTCTGAGTTGATCAAAACCACATAGCAGATAAACAGATTACCAGCTGTGATTTGCAGCAAGGCTCGTTCCTGTCTCTGGAAGAACATGGTGTTATAGATCTTGTATTTTGCTTTTCATGCAGGTCTGGGTGATACTGAGGATTTGGAAAAGTGAGTGTTGGAAATCTTTCCTTTCTCTTTTGATATACAAACACTTAAAACAAAGTGTTTAGCCTGAATTTCTAAGATCTAGCCATCTTACCATAAAACACAGCTTACTTCTTCTTGATGTTTGGAAAAGTAAAAATGGCAAAAACATTGCACAAAATATGTGTTTGCATTGACAGCGGGAGAAGCTGGCTATAGCTTTCAAAACTTCGGATGAGTTGTAAATGTCTGTTTGCCATTTATGAAATTGAATAGCATTCTCTCAACAAGGCATCTTAGGAAGCAGTGCATATATTCTTTAGAATATGGGTAAGAACTTCCATCTATTAACTGAAATTTCCTCTTGCCCAAGTAGAGGAGACCCAGAGATCTCTGAACCCTACCCCTACTGCAACATCTGTTTCTTTTGATTTCAGACAGAGTGAGAGAATGAGACTCTGATGAGCTGCTTTATAGTTCTGAGGATAGAATTAGTGGCTATAAAAGTAGTCCCCCTTTTTTTTTTTTTTAATTTATTTTATTCTTATTGGAGTCTATTTGCATTCTCTGGTTTCTCTCAAAAGATTTTACCTTCAAAGTGCATGAATAGTTCTCCGTTCTCTATTCTGAAACAGAAGGACTTCCAGAGTTGGAAAGACAGTCAATGCTTCCACCAAAACAGATGAGCATTTTATGTCTTCCTGTGTGGCATCCTTGGCTGAGTCTGGCTCTGAGGACGATGGAGAGCTGGGAAATCGAAATGGGGCAAAATAAAATTGTCTCAAGTTACCCAAAAGACTAAGCCCTCTTCTTGATATGCTGCAGCCCAAGATGTCTCCTCCCTCTGGCAACGAAACCGTGCTGATCTCCAACTCCTAGATCAGACCCTGCGCTGAAATGCTTTCAAAGGACTGGCAGTGTCTGTGCTTCTCCTTCCCTCACTAACTGGCTCCCTTAGAGTCATTTTACCCGAGAAAAAACATAAATCAGAGGAGAATAAGTCTTAAAATTATAAGGTTTTAAAGACAAAACTTAAAGGACCAATTCTTGCCTTCTCAGATGATATTTCTCTCTCATAGAGGTATCCTGGCAAGCTTACACATGCTATAGATTTCTGAGATTTGAGTTGTACTCTGTTTCATCCACGTCCAATTACAGTTGACTCTTGCTGTTTGGGGAACGAGCCTGGAATATAGATCAGACTTTTGGTCTGCCTTTATGTAGGATAAGTTACTTTGTAACTACTCACACTCACTAATTTGATCAGTTAACTCACAGCATCAAAACCAACCATATATCAAATCTGCAAAGAAAATAATAAGCGTAGGAACTTCTGAGTTTTTTCTGGCACATGCTGAAAACTTCCTCAGAGTGAATGTGTTTTTTTTAAAACAAGATGATATGATATTTATCAGCATAATTTCAGTGTCCAGTAAAGATGTTGCTGGGATCCTTGGTCTGTACATTCAGCCATTGTTACACCTGACTGAGAGATCTGGCTGAAGGAAAGGGAACTGGAATAGCAGTCCATCACCAACAAGAATGTAAGAAGGGAATTTGGGTTTGTTTCCTGTCCCGTACTTTGCCAGCCAGCTTTATTATATGAGTACCATTTAGCCTCTAAATAGGAACTAAGTTGTGTTCATCTGCTGCATTAGTTTATTGTGCTATCTGGTTTCCAGGGGAGTGGGTGAATGGTAGAAGGGAAACGAAACACTTTCTGTATCACGTATCTTCAGTAATGTCACAACTCATATGTGGATGACATGTTGCTCTGAAAAGATAAAAAGATCTTGCTACTTTCAGAGTGACTCAGAGTCCAATCTGTTCCTTTCTGCAGAGAAACAGCTTCCAGAGCTGTGGCTCATCACAGTATAAAGCATTGCTTTCTCCTACTGATGCAGAATATTCCTAATTTTGATATTCATTTACCCCTTTCCTACTCAATTTTTCAGTCAATTCTTCTGTTTCTGTCTCTCTACTTGGGGAATGAGGGTCAGACCAAATCCTTCACTAGGTTCAGCAGAAGGACCAAGTGGGATCCAAATGGGAAAAAACATGAGAATTTTCCAGTAGGACTTATAAAACAAGGCAGCGTTTTGTTGTCCATCTCTGGGAACAAACTACTGATCAGAGCCCTAAAGCCTTCAGTGCTGTGTCAAATTGCATGTGGCATGTGGTGAAGGTGTAGCATCCAACAGTGACAGCTCTGCTTATCAGTACAGGCAAACTTGGAGCACGCTCTTCCTGCTGTGCTTACACTGAAGGTTGTATCGTGCAAAGTGAGACAGAAAAACAGAAGTTGAGCACCTGCTGACCTACATGTCACTGGTGCTCTGTGTGGGGCGTACTTTCCATCCTGCATCATGCAAGTGTCAGGAGGATGGAGCCAGGCTCTTCTTGGTGGCACCAAATGACAGGACAAGGGGCAATGGGTGCAAACTGGAGCATAGGAGGTTCCATTTAAACAGAAGGAAACACTTTTTCACAGTGAGGGTGACAGAGCACTGGAATAGGCTGCCCAGAGAGCTTGTGGAATCCCTTTCTCTGGAGATATTCAAAACCCGCCTGGACGCATTCCTGTGTGATCTACTCTAGGTTTCTGCTCTGGCAGGGAGGTTGGACTCGATGATCTTCCGAGGTCCCTTCCAGCCCCTAATATTCTGTGATTCTGTGACCCTCTACCTCCAAATCCACAGGGACATGTGGCAACAAAAGATGCCTTTGGCCATAATGAGGAAACTGCTTCAAATGTAGGATGAGATCCGTCAGCCTCTGTTTGGTTATGCTTCCGCAGGACTGGCTAATGTGGCTCAGGCCTTCCTGTCCAGGAGAAGAAATTGAATTAGTGCATCACTTAACAAAAGCAAAAGTATACACTAGTTAATGGGAAATATATCACTGTTTTGTAGAAGTTTGTCTGACTACAACACTAATTTAAGAAGTACACCTGAATAAAGACATTTTATTCTATATTTTATTTTACTCTTTACTTCTTTATTTTACTCTTTAGTCTAGACCTTAGTTACAGAAGTATTAACAGTGCTGGCAGTAGAGGGTAAGCACCAGAGAAAATTAAGCTGTCCATGTTTTGGATTGTTGGTGTCGGTAGTTACTGTACAAACCAGCCAAATCTCTAGTACATCCATGCACAATGAACAGCATGGTTCGCCTTTATGCAGAATATGCAAGTGGTGCCTGTATGCTAAGCCATAAAACTAAACACAACAAGAAGCACTCATTTCTGGGGAAGAACTTCGGTTGCTAATGCAGCAGGTGTTTAGAGGTTTTGTCATGCTCTTTCACCCAGGTAATCTAAACTGGGGTCAAGGGTTATTCGAGAGCTACCTTGCAATGTCAGGCTCGTAGAGTCAACCCAACATCCAGTGTTGCATGCTATTGTGTTGCTCAAAATTCAGAGGTAAATGTTTGCACCTCAGTAAACCACTACAAGAGTCAACTTCCCAGCTGTGTATGAATCCAGCTTGGAAGTTTGTTCACAGAAGCAACATAGTGGTTCTTACTTGTGGTCTGCTTACAGAGATGACCTCTTTGTCTAGTAGCATAAGGTCAGAGAGTTGTGCCTCAAACTTTTATCCACTGACAGCAGCCATGTGGTATCTTGTCTGAAAGAGGTGTTAGTGGCAGAAGAGGCTGGTGTTCAGCAGGGAGCTTTCTTTGTGGGAGATCAGGCACAGTGGGACAGCTGTGGGCAAAGTTATTTTGCCTCACTGATGAGGCTGGAAGAAGTGGTCTAGATCTCAGTTAAAGGAAAAGAAACATCTTCTAGCTACCAGTTTCCTTCCCACTTCACTTCTCTGACTGTGACCTGTGCAAACCACCCCTAGGCAGCCAAATACTGACCTCCCATAGACTTCAGCCTGACCAGTTCATGTGTACAGAAATGCTGTGCTCAGAGGATCTCTTCCAGGGCATGAGGATTACAAGCTAAATGGAATGACAAGAAGCCCTTTGAATAGCTTAACAAATCTTAACAAATCTGTTTGTCACCCACCTGAATGATATAGTTCCTTTTACATATTTTTATCTTTTGATGGAACAACAACAAAAAAATACAACAAAGGCCTGAGCACATCCTAGCATGAAAGAGCAGACCACTGCCTCCTACCTTGTGATTCCAGGTAAGTGTGTTCTTTATACAAAGCTGGTATCGATGTTCTACAGGACTAGCAGCCCCAATGCATTTAGAAGTGGAGAGAAATGTTATACAAAGAGGGATTTATTCATGTCAAAAACTATCAGACTAGTACAGGTATGGGACGTATGTAGTTTGGGCAGAAGCTCTTTCTTGCGCATTCTGTCCTTGTTCACTCCTAATGATAATAAAAATTACAGAATAGTGTATGTGGATGCTAATTTACCTCTTTGGGCTATTTTCTCTTTGCCTGCTCTTTAGAGACATACATTACTTTTGAAGTAGTGTGCAGTTTGAGCAGATGTCCTCTGAATTGCTTGTCACATACCCTGCTGGAGAGCCAAAGGAGGCTGGACCTTCTTTGTTGGGGATATCAGTGCTCTGACACCGGAGCAGGATTTCGGTCGCAGAGAACAGACGTTTTCTTAGCAAGTATTAGGTCTGCAGAAACCTGTTCTTGCTTCTTGTCACTAGATGGTGCTCCAGTGCTGGAGAAGTACTGCCTCAGTCACCTGATGAAGCACCGTGTTCTCCCGACACTTTGAGCTGCGTGTTCTCCTATCAGAACATTTTAATTAATCTGATTTGCAGTTTTGATTGCCTCTGGCTCAGGCCTTTCTTTGGCAAGAGTTAGTAAACCCTCAACCTGCTTCTCGGGAGCAGTTTTCTCATTGAATTTGTTAGCTCCTAGGCTTTTTCTGAAACAGTCGATGATGTGGTTGTCACCTCTCGCATTGCTCCCACAATGGGCATTTCTAGGTGGATTTGGTCATGCTTCAAGCCTCTTCTGCTCACCGGATCTCTTTTTGGTGCATGGCATGCTCCTATCATGATTAGGTGCTTCTTCACCAAGGATACCAAAGCCTTCTGTTGACCTGGAGTTTTACTCAAGCATTTCCAGTTAGTTTGAAGATCGATTGAGGAGACAACATATTTGACATGCTTAGAGTGATTGCATTCAGGATGCTTTTATTCCCATGTGGAGTATTTGAATTTGAGGAGAAGTCAGTCAATCCCACATTACTTACATGCCTTGCACAGCACAAAAGCCTGAGGAAAAGTGGTCAGACGAATTCGTATCTGAAAAGGGGACAACTCTGCATGGGGAATTGGGATATTCCTGGCATTCTTGATTTTTTCTGAACCCCTCCGGGTATCCTCTGGGCTGAGGGATATTTCTTGTCACAGAGAAAAAAGTTGCTTCCCTCCTCCTGGGACAGTCCCACAGAGTATCACAATGTGCTTTGCTGAGAAGCGATTTAAGATTTGAGTGAATCTGTTTCATGATCCAAAGAATTTCCCAGTGGGGTGGTGCTTTGCCCACTAGAATAATACGGATTGTTTCCCAAAGGCTTAGGAATGGGCATGCCATAGGATGAAAAATGGCCTTCTGGTGCCCATAGAATAAGTTCATCATAGAGAGCATTCTCCCTGTCGTTTGATGGGTTATCTGTTGCATATTGGAAATAGACCTCCTGCCTAGATGGGTTATTACAGATATATGGAGGATTTTCGTACTGTGTGACTCGGCTAAGCTCAAGATCTGATGAGAACTTCCTGGACATCCACACTATCTTCCCAAAGGAGTCAGGTCCAACTGAACTGATGGGTCATTTTGACACAAGGTGTTCCTCTGCCTCTGACTTTAATCAGGAGAATAGGAGGGGTTTCTGCACAGCCTTCTTGGGCTCAGAAGAGGAACACTGTCTATGCATTGCCTCTTGAATAAAGTGCATTTTCACTCTGAACATAAGGGTATCTCTCTGGATGGTGACTGAGAGATTCAGTGAATGAAGTAAGGTCTTCTATCATGGTGCCCATCCCACTATACAACATGTGCTGTTCTGCTCTTTGCCCCTTGCTGCACATCCTGGGAAAGGATGGTATTTGCCTTTCAGAGTACAAAGGTCTAGTGTCTGAGTTCTCCCAGTCATATACATGATTTTCTGCCTCAGATGGATGGCTCCTGGTGTTTAGTAACAACGCTTTGTGGTTTGGTAGGCAAGCTGCCTGCGCTCTGGAATTGGGAGACCCACTAACATTTTCCCATGGGAGGTGTACGATTTCCTTTTGCTCTCTGGGTTTCAAATGAGGGCCTGGTGAATTTTTGGGGGCAGGGGAAGCTGCTTTGCTTGTAACTGACATCATTGTCTGCAGGAGAGCATGCTTTCTCAGTGGCCATCTGGAAAAGAGTTTCTGTCTCTCTGGCCTGGTGGTTTCTCTTCCAACTGCTGAAGTCTCCCTTCATGTCCAGGCAGGCTGTAGCTGTTCCTGAGGACAAGGAGATGCTGCTTCCATTCTGGAGGCTTCTTCTTGGTCCAAATAGAAGGAGGGAACTTTTTCTATACCTTCCAGCTTTATGATTATGCTGAAGTATGTCGTTGCCTTAACAGGATATTGAGAAGTGTTTTCCCTTGTGCCTTCTTGATGTGGCTGGCTTCTGTGGCCACAGGAGTACTCTTTGTAGCCAGGCACATAACACCTGAAGGTTTCTCTGCCTATAGAAAAGCTGCAGGAAGCGTTGAGGTTGAGATTGTTGGTAAAGCCAGAGTCTCTGCCAGTGCAGCTAGGCTACTTCTGAGGCCTCAGAGGAAATCTTGGTAGGCTTTCAGGTTGTGCCCCTCAGACACATCAGCTCATTGAGAGAATGCTGAATGGAACCAGCCATGTTTTGACCAGAAAGCAGCTGAAGTTCCTCTCCTCACACTTGAGAACAATAGACATTCACTCCAACCAGTTTGGAAACAATAAAGAAATTTCCACACCCCAGCTCTGTTTAGTACAAGGGAAATCTCACACACATACACTGAGAGCAATGGGAGCAGTCAAGTACCCAAGAGGTTTGGGAAACTTGCCTTTCAAACTCAAATATCTCAGCAAACGACATCACCAAAGCTTCAGCACCTGAATTTGTCTTTGTCCATGTCTGATAATATGACCATAGTATCAAGGGGCTTTTCTGCCTGAATACTATTTTAAACTATGCAATGTAAGCAAGCTTCCACGTTGGGATGGCACCATGATATTTGAGATTCTTTAGGGAAACATTAAAGATCAATGTCCTCTGACTTCAGGTGACCAGTGCCCAGTCATTTCAGAGGCATCATGTTGTGGTTCACATCCTTGGATCGCATTAGAGTAAAAAGAGATCCGAAAATCACCTTCGGAAACTGTGTGTTTCAACAACTTAGACTCTTACTTCGCCCTTGGGCCAGGAATTCCACCTCAGGACTAAAATATATTTCAATAGAATTTTTTTAGTGAAAAGTAAACCTGTCAGGAAACACTTCTGGTAAAAATATGTTACTTTTGAAATTTGAAATTCTTGACTGGCCCTGCTCATGCATCATACTGCCTCCAAGCTAGTGTGTCATGTAACAAAAGTCACATCTTTCTACAACTGAAGACCCAGGTTGTATCCCTAAAGACAAGCATCACAGACAATTTCTTAAAAGCAGCCTAGTTTGAGATTTCCAGTTCAGGTCAGAAAAAAACATGCAGACTGTGATAGCTTTTTCCAGGTGTTTATCTCAGGCTTTGTTTTTCAAAAAGACTGTTACTTGCTGGAAGGAGGATTGAGGGAACCACAGGCCTGTCAGTCTGACCTGCATGCCAGGGAAGCTTACGGAGAAGATCATCTTGAGTGCCATCACGTGGCACATACAGAACAACCAGGTGATCAGGCCCAGTCAACACAGGTTTATGAAAGACAGGTCCTGCTTGACTAACCTGATCTCCTTCTATGACAAGGTGACCATCTTAACAGATGAGGGAAAAGCTGTGGATGTTGTTGATCTGGACTTTAGTAAAGCTATTGACGCTCTTTCCCACAGCATTCACCTGGAGAAACTGGCTGCTCATGGCTTTGATGGGTGTACACTTTACTGGATGAAAAATTGTCTGGATGGCTGGGCCCGGGGAGTGGTAGTGAATGTAGTCAAGTCCAATTGGTGGCTGGTCACAAGAGGTGTTCGCCAGGGCTCAGTGCTGGGGCCTGTTCTCTTTAATGTCTTTATCAATGACTTAGACGAGAGGATCGAGGGAACCCTCGGTAAGTTTGCAGATGACACAAAGTTAAGATGGAGTGTCGTTCTACTTGAGGTTGGGAAGTCAGAGGGATACCAACACGCTGAATCCGTATACCAAGGCCAATTGTAGGAAGTTCAACAAGGCTAAGTACCAGGTCCAGCACTTGGGTCCCAACAATCCCCTACAATGCTACAGGCTTGGGGATGAGTGGCTGNCAAATCCACCTTTTTGGAGCTGGTATTGCTCAGGAAAAAAAACAAACTTTAGCAAAAAGGACAATTCACATTCAATAAAGCAATACCTGCAACTGCTGTATTATCAGAAAATCCAAATCAACATCTTTTTTTTTTCCACCATGAAATCTATTTTTTTTATAATGTTTTTCTTTACAGAAAGAAAGGTTCTTGTGGCCTAGTTTCCATGGAACAAATCACATTCACCACCTTTTCGTCAGCTTCTTTCTGAATGCAGGAAAATCTAAGGAAGATAGAAGCTAAATATAACAATACGAATGAAGGGCCAGCATTTGCTTCTAGTAAAATTCTCTGGGATGACAGTGGTCTTAGAAAAGAGAAAAATCTGGGGAAACAGGGCTATTATGATGAATATATTATAAGCAGTTAGGAGATAAAGATTTTGTGATAGATATGGGAGATTTTTAACTTTGTCTTAGTATTGGTGAGATAAAAACAAACAGCAAATTGAAACTAAATAGCAAATAGCAGTCAAAACTTCCCAGAGGTGTTCACATGTAAGAAAGACATGAGCATGCTAAGTAGAGATATTGACACTCATTTGCATTGCCCAGGACATCCCAAGGAGACTCAGGAGAGATGGTGCATCACCAGCCCTCTCTGACATACTTGGGAAGAGAGCATTATCACCTACTGGCTATACAAGTATGTTTTGAGTTCTCTGCAAAGACACGGCTTATAAAAACTTGCTAATGGGCCATGTCTTTGCTCCTGCCTGTCCCATTTCGTGCTTTTACATGAACAAACACTGGATCTGATCTCATTTCACAAAACTTGTCTAAAGAAATGGAAGAAAATGCAAAGTAAGCCTTCCTGCAGAGGCTGCCTGCAATGGCTGACATTTACTCAGAGAGCTCAGACTTCTCTGAAACCCTCTCAAATCAGTGAAAAATGCAGAAATTGCTGCATAGTACTGCCTGACCCATATCATGTCTGAAGCCAATTTTAAAGACTGCAATAATTCTTTTATGAAACAAATATTTCTGTTTCAAAGCCTGCCCAGCTCTTTCCTAAACTGGCCAGGAGAACTAGTTAGACAGCAGGATTTCTGCCTTGTTGGAGATGTGCAAATGCCAACTGTACCATGTGCTAACAGTGTCTTAGTATGTCTATGCTCTACCAGTAAGACTCAGAGTCTGAGACCATTCTCCAGGAGAAACTTATTCACCCACCATACTGGGCACAGTTCAAGTCAGCCTTGAAAAGAAAGTATCTGTTTTTTTCTCATTTGGAAAAGGCCGTGATCATTACAAAACTGTCCACAAAGTTTTTCATTAGCCTGCTCTGGACACTTGGTGTGTGAACCATGTCTGGGCTGGAAATAACAATATGGAAGAAAGCAGAGACTCATAGGACATTGTAGGGGCCAGCCTGCTCTCAAACCAGTCATCTCCCTGCAGACCTCCTGTGGCGCTGAAAAATTCATGTCACAGATGAGCTTTAAGCTTGAAGGTACCCCTCAGTTCCCTTTGTGCTGTTTCATGGGGATAAAGTGTTATTCTGCCATACCATCTTGCTTCAGGGTAAAGTCCTCACAAGGTCAGTGTGCTGTGGTGGCCACTACAGACATTACACACCTGTAGGTCCGTGTGGTGTCAGGCTAAATGAAACTACCTAGGACAACTGCCAAGGTACTTGAACATCTACAGCAGGAGAAGCGTCCTATCCTGCAGGAGTAACTAATCTAGGTGCAGCCTGCATGTACCAGCTCCAGGCTGCTGTGACTACAGAGTTAGCAATGTCCAAGTGTATTGGATTTGGGTCCAGAGCAGCTCTTATGGTGCTGTGCTT
>VWZK01018057.1:0-56090 GCA_013396935.1 Baryphthengus martii
TCTGGCAGAGGGGTTGGACTAGATGATCTATGATTCTATGACTGCCCTGCAAAGCAGAACTGAGAGCAGCTTCAGCATGGTACTTGCCATCTAGCCTGCCTGCAGCTTTACCAACAGGAGAAAGAGAACACTCATCACCTGAAGGAACTTTTGCTGAAACACAGCCATTTGGTGTGGCTTGCATTTGCGTTCAAGAAACAGCAGCAAATGACTGTTTTGGCACAGTGTGACATGGCCACCATCTGCTGCAGCATGTCAGGGTGACACAGAACAGCCTCGGGAGATCTGTATGCAGCTGATGTCAGAGCTGAAGTTACAACTCACCAGCAAGACAGCTGGAGCTCTAAACACACCTTTGCAGTGAAATATATGCAACAGTGCAAAGACTGTTCAGAACATCAGGGGTTAACAGTGCTCGCTGTAAATTCATTTGCTCACATCTTGTGCTCTCTATGTGTTTTCACATGGTGCTTAAACAGAATGTCTTGACTACTGAGATGCTGATTCTTGTAATGGAAAAATTCCTTAAAATATCCCTAGACTGCTGAAATGCTGTTTTGTATTTGAAAAAATGCCTAGAACCCAAGATAATACAGCGTCAGGGTACAAGCTGAAGAGTACTTCATAACATACTAGGAATACTGTTGTCTCGGGGGATTGCGAGGGGTGTGCAGGGAGAATACATACACAGAAATCAAAAACTGCTATAATTTTGCCCCATACTTGACAAATGCACTGTTCACTACAAGGTAGGTCAGGCATATTCAGGACGGTGTGGTTCACAGGTGTTGTTCGTCTTTTGTCTGGGACACTATAAAAGAGAAAACCAGGAACAACTCTGAGAACGCAAGAAATGGAAAGATTTGTTTACTGCAGCAGCAGACCAGTATGGAAGTGTCAGGAAAGAAGGGGAAGACTTCTGAATAGACAGCTTAGGTAGAAAGACTTTAAGCATCACTGTACTAAGAATACTTTGCAGTCAACAGAAGGAATAGATAAAAGAGGAAAGAAAGAAAAACCAGTAAAATGAAGTAAGGTGGTGCGGGTTTTTTCGCATTGTGTGCATTTTTTCAATGCATTTAATAAGACTGTGATTTTCAAAAAGCTCTCTGCTTGCATACTTTGCAAGCAGGCAGTGAATAAAACCAAACACTGTATGTTATGCCCTCAACAAGAAGATAGTATATCCCCGGGGAGGATGTGCATGACTGGCAGATGAGGTGCGTGCAGCAGAGTCTCTCCAGTCCCCTTACACATGTGAACGAAAAAAACACATCACAGGGAAGGAAGGAATAATGGTGTTTAGGCAGCTCCTCATCATAGGAGTCAATGTTCCAGAATACTCATGACAAACTCTAATTAATTCAGGGCTTTTCTAATAGCATCTGGTGTTACAGTTACTGTGGGAGGCCCAGATGTTTTCCTTTGTTTTCCTGTAAGTGTGTTTCAGGTTCTAACAATTTAGCTAAAACACTGCAGTGACCTGTCCCCTTTGCTCACCCTTCCAGCAATGGTCTTGTCAATAGCCTTGTTGCGATGTCTGTTGTCAAAGGCTTTTCAAACTTTCCATCTCTTTCCAATGATTAGGAAGATGTGGATTTTCACTGTGCCAGGACAGAGCACAAGACAGAGAACTGCGCTACGGCACAATAACGTTCACTTATTCAACAGCAATTTTTGCTGCGTATCAGATTTTACACAATAAATTGTAACTGGGCAACACGGCACAGAGCAGCAGAGCACACAGGAGAACAGATGAGTTCACCCTGGTAACACACGGAGAAGTATCGATAGCACCTGGAAGGTTGCCAAGAGTGAACAAGCACAGATGTGCTCCAATATTAATATTTGTTATCCGATGTTCTGTGAACTTTCTACAGCTTCAATTGCAATTATGGAATGTGCATTACCTCACCACTCAATATTTGTTATGAACTGCATCCCGTTAAGGGTGAGATCATTTCAAGTAGCAGAAACTGAATTTAATGAGGAATAAACTGTCTTGCAGAGGCAATCCTTAAAAGTAACTCAACATTCTTCAGAAATAATATCAGCTATCCCCATTCATTTCTGGTGTATGACCAATGTCATTAGTAGGGAAATCCTCTTCATTTGTGATCATAAGAATATGATGATAAAGTTTTAAAATAATCAAATACATTCGAGAGTTGGATTTACTTATGACCAGAAATTGTAACAGCGGGCCCAAACTTTCAAGTCATCATTTTCACTTTTGATAAAACTTGGTTGCTATTACTTACTAATTTTCCCTTCCTGTAAGGTAACAGTACTAATTATTTTAAAAGCCATTACCAAAGGAAAGACGGACTTCACAAATCTGCAAGACAGAAAAAGCAGGGCACAGATTCACCACAGCATCTCCAACCCAAAAAATTCCTGTTCTTAAAGGATCTTCAGTCCGGTGGAGAAAGAATAATGAAATAGTGCTTGCTATTTCTCATGACAGCTGATACATTTTGGATCCAAGTAACTACTAAGAAGAATCGTCTTAAGACATAAAAGAGGTTGACTAAAGACATCAATTAAGAGTCTTTTGAAAAACTGTTAGTATGTAATTTCAATTTGATTAAGGAGAAAATGAAAGAATGACACCAAACACAACACAGGAGCTCTTCACATTACCCTTCAGCACTGTGAAACAATGCCCTTGCTAGTGAAAGAGACTTACTCAGAAAAGTCCAAAAATACCACTTTCTGGCCAGTCAGGTCTGTTACTTATATTTCTGTTGGCACAAAGGTTATGTGTGAAAAAATATTTTTCTTAGTAGTTATTAATTTATTACCAAGTTTTCTTGCTAACTTCTTCAGTTTAAATCATATTTTTTATATTTTTCTAGTACTTCTCAACTCGATATTCTGAGCTAAATTTGTTAACTCTTCTACTCATCAGTCCTTCATGCAGCCAGCATCCCCTTTTTATCTTCTAAAGGAGTGCTTAACTTACAAACAATATGATGTCTTTGCAACTACATAAATATACTCTATTCAAACATCTGGGTTTTTTTCAACTTTACTCTAAAAGTAACTACCTATTCTAAACATAACTACTAAGCTAATGCACACCTTTATTTCCTGAGAAGTCTGATCCGAGTCACGGGATGCTACTATTAAAATGAATCTCTGAGCTTTCCAGATGCAGTAATAAATACTACCAGAAGCCACTGAAAACTATTCAATACATCCTTAAAGGCTTACTTTCTTCAAAGGTAGACATACATTAACTATTTTAATCAGGTCATTAAAGGTTTCAAACAGGCACTTGTGTTCATGTTTCTCGTTTCTGAAACACTGATGGTCTGACAAGTGCATTCAAGACGGGTGAACGCCAAGCATTCAATGCAGAGGAACACAACAGCTCCCTTCCCACATAGATTTTCAACTATTATTCTGTATGTGGAGTGATACTGAGTCTAGATTTTCTCTAAGAAACAAACAACGGGAAAAAAAAAAAAAAGCCTACACATCAGATACAGGCAGAAATCCGTACAGTTTTGTACATTCCTCACAACCATAATCTTCCCATTTGAGGAAAGGTCACCACAAAACTCATACATTTTAAAATAACTGCATCTCCACACATGTGAACTGATTAAGCAACTCTGAAAGATGAGCTTAGTTGTGTATTTCTGAACTACAAATTGACAGTGAATTTGAGGGGTAACCCAAGTAGAAAAAAACGCCAGAACTTAAGAGATCTCCTATCAATAAGGTCACTTAAAGAACCAAACAGAAAACCACTGAAGACATCTAGGGGTGAGTGAGATGTGGTTTGTCATTGTTTTTCTACAACCTTATCTATTTGTCCAAGTTAGCTATACCTACTTCTGAAAAACTCTGGATTTACCTGTTTGGGTTTTTTTCAATATTATTTTAAAATGTGTACTTACATAACTGATTCAGAAAGCATACAGTCTATTCTGTTCCTGTGTCTCTGATAATAAAAGTCAAAAGATAATCAATGGTAGAGGTTAAAGTCCACAGCACTGCGAATTCAGTTTTTAAGCAGTGCAATGTTCCATCCCTGCGACTAAAGAACTTCTTATGAAAGTCTCAAGCTCAGAGTAAAAGTGTCAAAGCTCAAAGTACAAAGCACATGTACATGAAACTGTCTTTGATACAAACAATGATTGTATAAACCCAAAGAATGACTCATATTGGGATTTTATTTTACTATACATTGTGGATTTATACTGAAAGGGAAATCTTTCCAAAGCTACCAGACACATTTTACAGTTTAGATCTATAGCCAGAAACAGAAGTATTACATAGAAGTAAAGTGCAACAGAATGTTGCTTTATCTCTACATATTTTCATTTATAACCAATTACAATTGGCATTTTTGTAAAAGATCAGTAGGTATATTGCTGCAACTGTAAAACTGATGCATCCAATCCATGGCATATAGCCAACAGAAGAACAACTTGGAGTATTTTCCTTAGCACAGGAAATCTAGTTCTCGTTTTTTAATTTCGTAGACACTGAATCCGTGCCTGTTTGTTTGCTTGTACTTCAGCTGTTGGGTTCATAGGGTCACATGAATAATTATAAGATTATTTTGGATAGTACTTAGGGGCCAGGAAATTCTCAGAGTTTTCATGGCTGAATTGTTTAATAGACTTTTAGGTCAGGCTACAGAACATGATTTCATGAAACAAAATAACTTTGTTCTATAAAGAGGCATTTTCCACTTTAAGGTTTTTTTCAATAATCTAGAAATAGAAAAGGTACCATTCCTTGCCTAAAGTAACAACAGAATATTGATACTCTGAATTTAATTTTTAAATGACACATTTTAACTTAATGTACTGATAAAAAGTTGGTCTTCATTCACCACTGCTCACAACGAACATTTAATAATAATTTTAAAAAAGGGTCTATCTTTCGACTATTTAAAAGAAATTTTTTGGCTAAAACTAAGCAATCACAATAATCCAACATGGTACAACAAAGCAATTTTACTGATGTTGGTATCAGTAATGTAGTACCTTCAACATTATTCATCCTTTCTCATCACTAGCTGCTAAGGAAGACTGTGCTCCACCTATAGAAAGTATCTCAAGTTCAGGAATGTTTAAGATAAGAAGACAGTGTGAAGAGCTAATATACAATACAGTGGCCCAAAGAAATCCACTTTTCCTTCTTTCCAGCTGGTGTGTTCAGATGCTGCCTTAAACTAAACAACTGTCCTGCAGAACACAGTATGTTCCATTTTCACATTGTATTTTTATTTTATGACACAACTCTGATGCTGGATATCTAACACACAGTAATAGCCATACATATTAGGACAACGGCATACTAGAATAAAACTGTTATTTACCAAAGTAATTATTACTGGAAGAGTTTTTGAGTTTCCTCGAATCTGCAAAAAAGAAGAAATGATGGTAATGCTATGATTATGTTAAAACTGATGAGTTTATTTTGCTATGTCCAAATGGAGTTTTGGAAGCCAATTCCAAGATCTAAACACTGGGAAATGTTTCATTAATCGTATTTCTAGTTCAGTTCTACTTGCCCGAAATGTACAAAATAGATAATCTGATGTTCTGCAGTTTTCAGAAGTTGTAATTCCTCTATCACAGTTAAAAGATGTTTTTTAAAGTAAATATGCTTGTTTTAAGAAAGAGAATGAGAATAAGTGAGAGCGACCAACCAAGGAAGTGGGAATGAAAAAGCATTAGTTCAGTATTTAAATTATACTTTTTAACTGTTGATGAAGTGAATGTGATTCTGCAGGACCACAGTATATGTTCTCCCTTCTTTTCCCACTGGAGTGGAATGTCACTTGAGGCTCGATTTTCAGAATTTAAGGCATCTGGCTTGAGACCAGAAGAACAAAAATATTTTAAATTCACTTTTCTTATTCTCTAGGGATTGTTACAGACACAGGGACTACAGTTTAGTCATGTATGAGATTTATTTTGTTTTAGCATTAGCTTCAAATACACTTTGTATATACAATGTCTTCCTTACCAAATTTCACAGCCATTCTGCTCAGTGCAATCATTTATAAATTGCAATTACATTACCCTGAATTGCATGCATAAGTGACCTATGTATATGTTTTAGCTTCTCAAAGTGAAGAATAAAACTTAGGGTTCCTATTACAAGCTTCTCTTTCATACCACCGCAGTAGTTTAGAAAAAAAGACTTTGACTCACTTATAATTAGACATGCCCAATTTAGGGATTTTTAAACTTTTTAAAAGCTTTATCTTGGTGAGAAATACTGTCCTTCAATAACTCGGGAGAGATGAATAGAGATTTGTTTTGAATTAGCTGCACAGAGTTTTCACATACATAATAAAGTATTCATCTACTTGAGGGAGGAAAATTTTTTGTGAATGTTTCAGTTAACTCACAAGCAAAAATGGTTGTTTGCTCTCTTGTTTTAAATAATTATCATAGAAAGACAGAAAAACCTTGAAAGCATGGTATGTTTCCATGAAACTTTAGTAATAGCATAACATTCTACTGAACTCTCAAATACTCTAAACTTGACCAGTACAATGTGAAGACCTTTCTTTAGAGGGCATTTTTGTCACAGCAACATCATACTGAGAATAAGCAGGAAGTCTTTTTTTTTTGTTCAAATAGCGCTATGATAAGAACCTGAGGTGGCACTAGAGACAAAAAACAGAAAAAAGTATTTTTAAAGGTTATATAGATCTAATGGATCTTTACTGTAGCACAGAATAAACAAGCAGAGATAATTTCCAGACCCTTATTTTCTCAGTAGCGTATCATGGACAATCTATTCCCATGAAAGGTAAAGTTTTCACATGCTTTTAACAACAGAGGTCTCATCTTAAATCTACATAAAATTTATAAACCTATTATAATACCACTATAGACAACTACCAGCTGTAGTAAAAAAAATAGTTATTTCCATCTGAAACATGTACTTCTAAAATCTATTTTTAAATTGAGTCTTTGTATTCCAAAATTTATTCTAGACTTTATTCATACATTTGTCTACAAGGAAACCCTGTCTATGAAGATTTATTGATCAACTTGCTTATCACAATTTCAGATGGAAAGCTTGGACAGTAGCTTAGTATTAAAACAACTGATACAAAAATTATGCTTCGTAAGAGTCACAGCCTCTTCCAAAATTAATAGAGAAGTAAGAAGGAGTAAAGATGGCAACAAACACTATTCCATAACCTAATTTAAGATGATTTTGACAACTCTATACCCTCAATAGTTACTTGACAAGCATGCGACTGTAATCTAACATTTTAGTCTAATCATTCTTTTTTATCTCCTGACTGGCTAACTGTGTATTTTCTTTCTTCATGGAGCATTATTCCTCTGAACTTACTAGTCCATCAGTGAAAGTCCATATTCACATATATGCTACTTATCAGTATGGTCATTTAAAACATGTTATATCTGTATAACCCACAGTTCACCTTTTTTACCACTGTGTACACACTTAAAAAAAAAATAAGTCCCACATCCTAATGCTGCCAGACTATATCACAGTGTACGTGACTTTTAACACTATTGATAATGTACCAACCTTCAGTTATCTTTTGGTTTATCACTTCATAGCAGAACAAAGACAAAAGGAGATATTTGAGCCCTTTACTGAAGACCTCAAAGCTTTGTCATAATGTTCCCAGCCTACTTGATTTTAACAAAGTAAAGCTACAACACTCAACTACAGAAACATCAGAGAGGTAAAACTCCTCTCGCTATGTAAGTGAAAATAAGACAAGTTGTCACACAGATTCAGACTTTGTGTTAAGTATAACCATCACAACTTAGTCTTACTAATCATCAGAATTTGTATACAAAAAAAACCAACAAAACAACATTACTATGCTATTTTTACAAGTGAGTATTTGGATTCCAACCTGTACAGTAAATTGCCTGGGTCAAGTCAAAAGCACTGTTCACAGTTTTATTTCCTGAAACAGGGCACTTTACTGGAAGACTAGTCCAGTACAATTGAACATTAATACAATTTTCAAGGTTTTTTTCAACTATTTAAAAGTACAACATGCATTTGAGAAAAGGAAACAATTCTCTCACGATCATCACTACTGTGTAATAAGCTGCCCATAATTTTAGTTCCATGTGCATACAATGAGAGAGTAAGAGAAAACAATAATTATAAAAACATACATAATAAAAAAATCATCCTCATTGTATTCCTATTGAACGTCTTCTATTGATTATACTGCGTGAAGTGATAGGGAACTTGCTTTAGTTTACACTCTTACTGAATGTTCAAAAAAATCTCACATATTCACTTTATGTTTTCAAGATACTTTACTAAAAAAATAGCATGTATTTTCTATAAAACCTTGTTGTACATGCATTATTTCTTCATCAGTTTACAGTAACAGTGAGGTATTCACTGGGGGGTTTAATGTTGACTTCATTGACTCTGTCTAAGTATTTTATCAAAACAACAAAGTAAGAAAAAATAAGCCTGCAATTATATTACTTTATTTACAGAATTAGAACTTAAAACTAAGTAAACAAGTTCATTCAAGTTTTATAATTTTAATTACTGGAATTCTGCAAGTGGCTTTACAAGTAAGCATACTAAGCTAGAAAATATTCACATGCAGCATGTCTAATTTAAATACAAAGGAAACAACACAGACTTTTAGAAATTACTAATAGTTTAAATCTACAGGGTAAGTACTGACTGAAAAAGCAGCACATTCTAGTAAGAAACAGTCTGCTTAATATACAAAGAATATCTTTTTCTGCAGTGCTACGTTGTTCTTTATGAAGAAGGAAAGTCTTCCTGTGACTCCTGTAGTAAGAAAAGCTTTTATATATTTTATATTACATGAATCATACCTTTTCCCCTTGTGTTTCATCATGTCCATATCATATCATATCAACGTAGCAAATGTGACAAAATTGTACAGAAATGGAAACAAGCCGACACAAGTTGAAACTGCAAGTTAGCTTTCAGCAATACAAGACGACAGTCTGTTCTCGTCTACAGAGACTGCCTAAGAGACCGGAGAGAAAAGAATTACATTGCCAAATCTTAATCCCGTCGCTGCATTTCACACAGTGCTGCCTCACCTCTGCAGCTCCTACAAGCCTTCTTTTTCAACAGTCAGTGGAAATCTGTTCATGGTAAAAACTCCATAAGCATTTTAATTTAACCACAGACACACATATAATGACATTTGAAGTATTTTAATATTTTATTTTGCTGACATACTGGAGTTTGTGTTTACATTACTGTAAACGAAATGATGCAATGCTAAATTTATTTGAAGCACTGCCTTAGACTCCTGGTATTGTATGAATTTATAGAAAAAAATATTTTACAATGTTAGCAATTAAGTAATTTCTGAAATTTATTTATAAATATAGAAAATAATGTCACTGGCATGATGTAAATCCATCGTAAGTAAAAGTAAAATAATCCTTCCCACATTAGCTTTCTCATTTCTAAGCTACTCATACAATTACACTACTGCAGAAAATATACAGATTAATAGGAAAAAGACTTTGAGGCACATTATATAAACAAAAGAAGATTATTTCTAATTGCTGTCCTCTAGTAGCAATTCCCAAGCATATCGCTGAGGCTGCTGCACACTGCTCTGCTGTTAACGCTGCAGATGTCCTTCTCTATTGACCCACCATATTTCTTCACAAGGGGGCACAATTTAAAAAGGTAAAATCTGCTATACAAGTCATTCTTGCAAACCTAAAAATTCTAAGGATGACTCTGTGCTACTTTAAGAGGGTCACAGTGGATGAAAGACAATTCTTCCTAGTGAAGGAACTCAAATAAGCAGCCTTACAAATCTATTTTCTTTTAGTTTTAAGTATATATGAAGGAGTCAACATGGAAGTATGACAGCACACTGGGTATCTACTCTCCTCAGGAGGACTCCTTAAAGTGGATCATACTTCAAATAAATTTGAATAAATCCGTATCTGGTAACCTGGGTAACTTTATCTCAAAAGCAGGCCTTGTTACTATTTAGTTTACCCTCAAATAATGCTGTTGATTAACTTCATCTGTGGACAAATACGGATTAAAAAGCAATGATAGTTGAGAGCAATGATTCACAGAAGGAAAAAAAAAAAACAACAGTTGACTGTGATAAAGGTAATAATGCTAAAGGTAAAAGCAGAAAAGCCACCAAGTAGCAGAAACCATAGTAAAGGTGACAGCTGCATATCTTCTGAAAATATATTTTAAATAACACGACTCGCCCCTTACCGTCTTTAAAATACCTTCCCTCACAGTTACGGAAAAACTAACACGAAGAAAAACTGAAAAGATATGCTACAGTCGCATGCTGGAGTGCTGGGAAACTAAACAACACACAAAACATCCAACTATCAGTAAAACCTGATAGTTCCCTTCAGTGTCCTCTCACTATAATTAATAGCAACAAATACAGAAAAAGCGTATGCGGCGGAGACCACTGTTCATGACTTTTCCTATCCACAGAAAACAAAAACAATGATTTCTGAAAAAAACCTCTACCAAATGTTTTGGTTTTGTACTAATAGTACTTATCAAGGCCATAATTATAAAATATAACATGTTACCTAGAAACTACTGTAAAAATAGCAAGAAATAGCTGAGTTCTATCAAAAATAATTGAAAAAACAATTCACAAAACTTTGTCATTAAATGCTCCAAAGATCAGTACATTACAGCCATTTTAAGTACTGCAGGCTCTGACATTACCATCATTTTCTCACTGTCCCAGAATTGAAGCAAAGACAACTTCACATGTTTTTGTTGAATAAGAACTTCTGGAATACATTGTGTCTATTTTTCTACAGAATCTTCAGTTTTAGTAAAAATAATGAAATATCATACAACTACTTGTGGTGAATTGCTTTTTAGAAAAAAATAATTTTCTATCTCTAATCATTGATTTGCTGGTATTGACTTGACATTATAACACCTGCATTGGTACCTAATACCAAGTGGCACACGCTTACTTTCTCAAGTGGTGGAAGCCAGAAGAAATTTCTTACCTTTGGCTTGCCAAGGCTTGACTACAGGATATTCTAAAATTTGGCTCTTTCTTTCCTGTAAGGATTTGTATCTAGAAGACAACCCTTTTTCACGGTATCAATACTGACAGATGTCTTTACATGAAATTGCACATACATCAACCTCACTGCATTTTTTGGAAATGGATCAATCAACAACATTCGAGCAAAAGGGCAACAGAAAAAGTAAGCTGGAAGGAGAGTCCACGTGGGTAATCAGTGAGAGGGATAACTGTAGTCTCTTCTTGGCCTACTTTATGCCAAATAATGTGTTTCTAAGTAGAACAACAATGTAGTAAGTACATAGACCCTGCTTTCTATTTTCTAGCTGCTGATTAACTCTGTTGAAGTGCATCTGTCAAAATCAAGAATCTTTGATAGAGACTTACCATATAAATATTTAAAGATACTTCTCCCACAGAAAACATGTTGGATACACTTCTAACCACTCTGAGGTTTGCAGCACAGATTAGCTCTTCAAAGAAATCCCCTATCATTATACATATCTTACGACTTCAAATTACAAAAACCAGCTATTCTTCCTTAGCTGGCCTGCCAAATGTTTTACTGGAAACAGCGAGAAACATCTACAGATATTCTACCTGCTAATGTTTAGAAAACGGAAATCTTACTTGACAACCATTTCACTGGAACCACCTCATAATGGGTAGCCCCACTTTTATATGGGAGATACTAATGAAAAGATGCTCATCTTTACCACAATCATTCCAGTCCCAGTGGTAGATTCTATTTCCAGTGCAAAGTAGGTGAAAAACAATCACTCCGAATTAAGCAAACTAGGGAATATAAAAAAAAACTCAGATAAGTATTTTGAATTGCTTTTCTTAACTACAAGAGAATTTATTCCAAGATAAATTTGAAGTTCGTTGGCAAATGCGCGTTTAGTTCATTATTTATTGACATTTTGAAGTCTATGGACATTTTAAAGGACACATTAATGATATATCAGCAAATGGTTTTGAAAAAAGGTAACTGATAAGAAACACAACTAAAGTAAATAAAAAAGGCTTAAAAATATGCAACAGATTTAGCTAAGCAGCTCTAGAATGCACATATATATTATATACTGCTGTTTCACATTCTTCCATAGTTACTACTCTACAATCCCTGCAAAAGTGGTCTTTGAAAATGTAGAACAAAGCATCTGAAGGAAAGATATAATTTCAACTGAAAATTCCTAATTCATGGAGTCTACAATAAAATCTTCACTCTAAGTGCCTATGACCACGTCATTATCCAAATAGCATGAACCCTGATACCATCTAGTACAGAAACTGCTTTACTCTTTTAAGCTGCTTTAATGTGCAGCATGATCCACTATGCAAAGAAATACTTCAAGACAGCCAATCTGTTCTTGGCAGTACCAACAAAACAAAAATCTAACAGATTTGTTCAAATACAATTTAAGTGCACTTCTGGCAGATAAACAATGAAATTCTCTTTCCTCTTTGGGGACTTAGGGTTTATGCACAAGAACAAAACACTATCTAAATTCCATGTATAGTTTGGTAATGCTATCAGTCGAATTTAAGATCAGCACGTCCCCATGGTCCTGAGCGTTTTCACACGAACAGGCTTGTTGAACTAACTAAATTCAAAGCACCCTAAAGTGCCTTCCTACACAAAGGAAAAAAAAGAAAAAAAAAAACAAACTGACAGGAAGAAGAAGGCTGACATGTCTACGCTCATTTAAGTTTTCAGGCCTGGGCTGTTTCTAAGATCTCATCAGGAACACCAAGTATCACATGTAAGACATGAGGTAAATGTTGACACGCCTAAGTGAGTCAGCAGTTGAGCACCAGTAAGACATCCTTGATCTCTTCCTCTTAGCACAGGGTTAGCAAGAAAACCAAATACTTTTTTTGTCAAATATCGTTTTTTTGTATTTTTCAGTGTCACAACATATGGACCTAATAGCATGACAAGACTTACTAAAGATTCCACGCGTCTGTGGAATTCAACAGATGAGCAGTGTTGTTCCCTCCAACCCACATCAACAGCTTTTTTGCTATTTGTTATTCTTCCAGTCTCGATAATGTCAAGGAATTTTAGGTAAACAAATCACCACAAAATGCCTGAGGGATGACAGTTTAGAGTTCGTTGTGCCAGTACATGAGGCATAAAACGGAGCAACCTGCTTTAGCAGAAGACGAAATCCTCCTTTTCGTCGACAAAATCCTGCAGCTGGGGAGAAAGGTGCACTATTACTTAGCTTTGTTCTCCTTCCAAAGAGAACAAACCATCTTTGCAGGAGACTGACTATATGACCTCTTAATTAAGAGTCTGTCTAGTCTAAAATAGCTTTAATTCCACAGTGATTTTCTTTGACACTGCAAAGAGCAGGAAATTTGTGCTATAGCATGGAAGTAAAAATACTTCCTACAAATCATTAAATACGTATCTTATTAGCTTTCTGCTTCTCCATATGAATGGAACTGGGGAGAGCACTAGTATTACAGTATACAGCCTGGGAAAAAAAAATAAGGAAAAATAGAAAGACGACAATATCCAACATACCCTCTTTGGTCTGCCTGCCAAGTCTGTCCCAAAGCAGAAAAAAACAGATGCAGAACTCTGATGTTACAAGTTCTCCCACATACTTCTCATGCAATTTGTCTGTGTAGGTTTGTCCCAAAGGGCTTTAGATTCTTAGAGATTTTGGAACCTGTGGCTGTACCAAGACATGCATTTGCAACACATTAAGTACTTCAATCCTTTCACTGAGAAGTCTGAGCTATGTTTTGAACTTCAGTAACTTTTCATCACAAATATTCTGTATGATTTGATCCAAACCATCCCTGGAAAACTCCTCAGCGAAAGGAGAAAAATACTCCCATGAAAAATTACTTCCTCCAAGAACAGAAATGGGAACTCTCCAGCCCATAAAAATCACTGGCAAGACGGAAGGAAGACAAAAATTCAGAAGATTGCTTTAGAGGAATTCAGAAAAACAGACCGAAAACTCACTCACATTTTTCATACCTGACAAAGACCAACCGGAAAGTCTGTGTTAAAGCCTTGCCAGAAACATCAATCACTACAGCATTTTCTTTCCTGTGTATTTCCTAATTTCTAAACTTTTCAGTAAAGTTTTACTAGCACTGGGTAGGTGAATTTTTCTCTTGCTTTTCAAAACACCCAGGAGGAGGGAAAACTATACCCCAAAATCAGTACATAATACTACTACAGTTTTAAAAATACAGCAGAAGTGGAGAAATAAGTATGTAAATAACATCTCCAAAATAAGAACCATTCACAGAAAGAGCCTGAAGGTCTGTCTCTAACTTCCAACTTCTAGTATCTGCCTCCGCACTGAACACCTCTCCTTCAACTGCCACAATTCCGAGGCTGGACAAACCTATGCCTACTGCCTGACTTTTCCAGGGGATCGCATACCTGTTTCAATGAGTTGGGTAAACTGCTGTATGAATCAGCCAAGCTTGGACAGATAAGACATGCTTAGTTTTGTGTACAGACTCAGATTTTTCAGAGGCAATACAAATATACAACAATCCCATTATCTTAATAATTATACGTAAAATTAACACAAAACCAATACAGCTAAAAATTTATATACACAATGTAACTGGGAAAACTTCATTCCATTTTCTTTTTTTTTTTTTTAATGAAAGAAATTATAGTGGCAATTGCCTTCATAAGAGGTCTGAAAATAAATCTAATTCTAAAACACTAGAAAGAAATCAGAATGATTTTCTAAAATAGTCTACAAAGCTCACGTTTCTAAGTTTTTGGTACCTTTTTTTTCATCATATACGTCAGTATTTGTAGTTTGAAGATTTTAATTCTAAATTTTTATTTTAAAAAAGTCACTCAGAAAAAACTGTCTACTGGACAGCTATGGATATTAACAAATAACTGAATTTTCTTTCACACAGACAATGTAAAAATACTAGAACATGACTGTAAGAAGACATCCAGAAGAAAGTCTTACAGTTTGACAATAATAAAAATCATATCATAATAGAAGATTTTTAACTCACCCAGAAGTACTCTCCAAAACTGCACATACAGAACCAGCATCAAAGCCATATTATTCTTAAATATAAACACTAACTTTCTATCAACACAATTTGCATTCTTCTGAGCTAAATGGTTTTCAGAAAGCTGCTATTACTCCCAAAATTCAAAACTGGAGCTACTTAGATGATTTCTTTTGACCAGATCAGAAAACACAGCTACACGCTTTGTTTTATAGTTATGATTTTCATCTGATTCCACCTACTGGTAGGAAAATTGTTGTCTATAGCTATGACAATGGTACAAAAAAGTAAAGAAGCTTTGCACATAATCTTACTCAAGTAGTATAAAGTAAAATGGACAATCAAGTTTTTACAACAAGAAATCTGATATCTAACATTTAAGACTTTGAGGAGAGATATTCCAAAGTTTTTTGAAATTTTTGAGGCTTGACTAACTTTTTGTAAACATTTCGATTTTGAAGTCTAAACTTGTTTGAAATGCATAGCAGTGAAGATTGGAAAAAAGTAATTTAAATTTGTTCTTTTACACAAGTCTGTCATATTTAGTGTTTGCATTGTTCTTTACATGAAAAGAATGTTTCTTTTTCTCATTTTGCCAACAGCAACATTTTCATAAATACAGATTTTTAAATGTTTTCAAATATATGAGTGAACACAAAGGACATTCTAGTCAACAAAACAAAGCAAATTGAAATCTTTTCTATTCAGATAATTTGCTCAGAATAAATCTTCTTTTTGTTTATGTTCATATAAATGTAACTGCCATGACATAGGACTATCCAAGAGAAAATATCATCTCTGTTCAAGCCATATAAGCACACAAACTCACGGAGGCTGGGTCTATGATGGGTAAATTCACCTCAGGGTAAGATTATTTTGTCTGCTTTGTAGAAGAAAGTCAGCAAAACAACAAACCCCAACTTTAAATCATTCAGTGAGGATTCCCAAGCTGGTGGGGGAGAATCTTAGAAAAGGTTTTACATATATATCACAGATCTTTCAATAAAAAGTGGGATCAAGACTAAATGACCTTCACGACATCACAAAGACTGTGAAAAAACTTCTTGGTCCCATAGAGTGGAAAAAGTGCCACCTCCCTAACTGTGCTCTTAAGTTGGAAATAAAAGCAAGAAAATTTCTGCTCAGCTTTTCAATGAAAGTGGAGAAAGGTTTCATCACAAACTGCCTGAAGCAATCCTTGAATTAATTAATTTTAAGTATCATAAACACACTTCCCTACCCCCATCAAACATTAGGAAAACATATCTACTCCCTGCTTCCCTTTTTTTATTTTTTTTTAATCTCTTGGCTTTTTTCAGGCCATAATTCACTTATATTTCTCCTGACCATCATTCAGATTTGGAAAAATACTTTTTCTAATATCATATGGTAGGAGTAATTCAGCATTTCATGGGAAGACAACATGTGGACAATGCTTATAAAATTGACAGGTAAGGATCTTTTCAAAGTAACTTTAGACACCAGTGTTTGCTGAACCTTCTGAAGTGCTGTGGGCTTTTTGCGGGTAAATAATCATATAAAATATTTTAGCCACAGTAAGATTCGTAGCACAAACTGGCTAATTTACTCCCAGTGGAGCACACATCTTGTTTCTGAAAGAATACAGGGCCATGTGAAGAACTGTAAACCTGCAGCCATTTTAGCAATGCCCCACTGAACATGTGCTTCCCAAGCAATGAAACAGTTTAAAAGGGGGTGAGTTTGTACATGCTGTTCCTTCATGAAATATTTAACACGGAAAAGTGCCAAAGCGGCTTAGTTTCAGAAAGAAGCTCTCATACTATGGCACAAACCCATTTAAACTGCAATTTTTACAAATAATGTGAATACTTGTTCTTCTGGATTTTTCAATGCTATTTATTTTTTAATGTTGTGAAATAAATCAGTTGCAAGAATAACAACAGAGCCATGAAGTTTGGAGTCACATATAATAAGTCTGTTGAGTCTACCATAAGTGAATTTACTGTCAAGAAGGATTTTTCTAAATACTTCCAAGGTAGCCAGTTACTTCCAGTAATAAAACAAACCATGAATGTTTCCATGTGCAATTAAAACTCCATCTTGTTTGTGCACCATGACTGAACCAATAAACCTTCCGAGCTGGGAATGTGGTGTAGAACTGTGCAGACACCTGAACTAGCTCTGGGAAATCAGGAGCATGTGGAAGCAATAACATTACCTTTTTTTTTTTTTCCTCTCCATTGTGTGTTATTTCAGCTCTCTCCTTGCCACTACCTTAGCTAACGGAACAGTGACATAACATGGTAATGACAATTCCATCTCACAGATGCATTGATACAATGTATTTGAACAATTCATTCCTTTTCAGACTATAAGCACAAACTCGCTTTGATTTGATCCGATCAATGTAGTAAATCACAGTATGAAAGACATTATTAAGTACATTTTCAATTCTTTTCTAATATCCTAAAATAAGTTGAGAAAAAATAAATTTTATATATTAGGTTGTGTCAATCTAAAGAAAAAACGAGGGAGCTGCAACATCAGTCTTCCAGTAGATAGCAAGATGTTAGATTCTTCCATGTTCACTAAAAGAGTAAAGAATAAAAACTATCCACCAACATAACAGAAACTCTCTATCAGAATCAATATACTATGACTGCTCCGCATTATCTCATGTCACGTCTACCGTGTAAACTATCCTGAAATGCATATCCTGAAGTCATGCACCGCTGTGTGGAAAGAAAAAAATATTTACTACTAGCTTCACTCTTTACTTAAAAACCTAATCTGGGTTTTTAAAATACCCAAGTCACACCTACATTCACATCTACTAGTAGTCTAACGTTTTTCCAGCACAGCTTTCTGTACAAAATGGTACTTGATGAAAGTGAGCCCCAAATGGCTGGCAAAAAGCAATTCTGGCCTGCAGGCAAAGCAGCTTGAAAGCTGCTGTACAACGCGAGCCTATGGGCTCTGAAAGTCTACTCATCTGCAGATGTAGATCAATATTCAGTCTTTCTGCAAAGACCATGTCAAATAGATCACAGTTTGTAATAAGGCAGAGGCCTGAGAAAGGTGTATCAGAGAAGATCTTCGATGGATTGCCACACATTTTTAAAAGTTAAGAATTAATACTTGAAGTGGGGGGAAAATGGTTACTTTTTCATTTGGATTTTGTTTTTTTTTTTTCCTTCCAAGCATGCAATTCATTAATCATACACCAAAGCCAAGTTTGGAAACCCATTTTAGCTTGAATTCAGTTTCCAGATTTTTTCTCTTTACTTCTGACTAAAGAAATATCCACCAATGTCAATCAAAAGTGACAATGCAACATTGAACACTAATAGATTTGAAATCTCAATAGAAGCTGCTTGTTGAATATATAAAATTACCAATAAAACTGTATGAATAATTCTATCCACCAGATGGCATATGCCTCACATTTTGCTTCAAGCATAGCCAAACTTCAATGACATGGGTGAATATTAGACTTTCCCCGTTTCTTTTTCTTCTACTGTAAAAGTTTCAATAATAGTTTAGAATTTATACAGTTTCAACAAATGAACAGCTATGTGCTGTAATCAAGGTACAGAAAATTAATTCATTTAGACACTTAGAACACACATAGTTATCCCTGAGCAGTTTTGAAACCTTAGACTTTTCTTTCCTAGCAAGGAGAGATGTTAATGCAGTTCTACCAGGAAAGTTATACCTGTAAAACTATCCTCACAGAGAGTTGGGTCAGCATAAATACAGTATAAGGATTCTTCTCCCACTACAGTTTGTTCAGGTTCGCTAATGAAGTTGTATTGTCAAAAGGACTGCAGCAAGACAAAGTTGTTAGTATCGTATCAGATATTCACAGTTACTTACAACCTGAATATGTGTGTGTGTGCGCGCGCATATATATGTATGCAAACCAGGTCTAAGTGGAAATCAGTGATGACAGTTATGCAGATATTATAGTCAAACAGCAAGAAACCTTGTTAGTACTTTCAGAGTGGTGTTCAGGCCCAAATTTTCGAATTGGACTCTTAAAATCAAGCCTGTAAATCCCTAAGACTTCTAAATGTTGCTGGTCTGATTATGAGAAATACAAGGCATTCAGCATCTCTAAAATCATGATAGTTCTATCCAGTAGAGTAATAATGAATTTCTGATACCTAATTTAAATTTCTGTATTTAAAATTTTGGCTATAACTTTTTTTTAAAGAGTACTAAGGTGTGAGTCCTACCTTCAAGAAAGTATAATGAGAACTATTGTATAAAAAAAGCTTTCTCACATTGTCTCCCTCCTGTTCG
The DNA here is from genome assembly GCA_013396935.1 of Baryphthengus martii. Classification (NCBI taxonomy): domain Eukaryota; kingdom Metazoa; phylum Chordata; class Aves; order Coraciiformes; family Momotidae; genus Baryphthengus; species Baryphthengus martii. Next base: position 19,337 of record VWZK01018057.1, read on the forward strand.
GGGGGGATCAGCTCTGCTATAGTTCAAAGCTCCATGCTTTCTTTGACTGGTGTCAGTCAGGTAACTTGCATCTGCGCATGGTATTTGGCTATATATATGCCACATCTTAGTCTTCTAAGCAATTTTGTTATTCTAAGCTTTCCAAAATTAAATGTCATTCTATTTCATTAATTGAATTTTTTGCCCAGATAAGATTTTGAAACTGATTTTTATCAAACTCAAGACTCAGTAACTTTGCTCACAGATTCGAATTTTTTAAACTAACAACCATTTTTAAAAAGCATGTTCTTTTCGTCAGACACTCTCCATAGCAGAAAATATTCCTGGAAAAAAACCCACTATAAAACATCATCTAATTAAAAAATCCAAGAACCTAGCAAAACAGCCCAACTACTGAGCCTTGCTACACACGCTTGGCCTTGTCACACCAAGTCTTGCCAGAGTGCCTCAGTTCAGAATGGTTTAGAAATCAAAAGATGACTAACAAGCTCTCTCCATATTCTATTAATTTTCTTTAGATTTCTACTTGAAAGTACAACCTTTGTATCTAACCATCATGAGGCTACTGCCACTGGTTTATATATATGTATATATATCTTAGTTGCAAAGAAAAACAGCAAAATTATGAGTTCTGTTTAGGTTTGGGAATAAGATTTTGTTGCTTTTTGCTCTCTACATTTTTAAAGTTCCAAAACTCAAAGGACTCTTTGTCAACTATCTCTTTTATTTTCCTTCCAAGTTTTTTCATAGAACACTGGCTCCTTTTCATTAGTTCTTTCAGTTAACTACTTTTCATATCTCATTAGCAAATTCTGCACAGTACTGTTAAATCAATTACCACTTCTTTTACTTAACGAAAAGTATTTTCTTTTTTTCTTCCTCTCAGATCCACTGAGTCACAACCACAGGCATATGTCCTGTAAATCTCCTTTCATCTTGACTGTTGTTTCCTTGCAGACTGGGAAAATTTAAATTAAGCAAGGATCAGAGGAACGTGGTCATCAATGCCATAAATACTAATTAGCAAATATTTCTTTTTTTTTCCCCAATGAGTACAATAGGAAGAAAGTTACAAATGTACTATTCTCTATGACAGTTTCATGAACTGGACATTTAACTTCTGCCAAAAACACAGCTCTTTTGGAAAACAAATTTCAGCCTAAAAGCATAATACTACAACCATGTGCATATCAATTATCCAGTGTGAAGTTCAACTGCTGTTTAATAGCCCTCATTGGAAAAAAAGGAAAAATCTCCAAAAAGAACATGGAAAGGGAGAGGATCAAAAAAAAAGCTAAAACCAGAATATAATAGCTATAAATGGTACAGATGCTGGATATAAATTTGTATGAGCTCAACAAAGCGAGATGTAAGGCTACTAGAAGCAGAAGTGCCCACTAAGATCACACAACTGCATGAAGAGGGAACTTTAGCCTTACAGTATTAGACTCAGACGAAGAGCAGATTGTGAATATTATGAAAAAAATACTATCTAGTAGTAGAAAACTAAAGGGAAGTCTTTTCTGTATATAAAAAACTGAATGATAAAGGAGGCTCCATAAAAACCACCAGTCTAGGTGAAGGTAAGTTCAAGAATAGCACAAGGAAACAAGAGCAGACAGTGACTCATAAGTTTGAAATAAAAAGAGTAAAACTAGTTAGAAGTTCTAAAAAAAAACCCTAGTTTTTAAGGGGAGGTGCAGAACACTCCCCCTTTCTCCTCACAGGATTTAATGAGAAACCCCATGGAGATTTCCAAGGTCAGGAAGCCTAGAAAGAGAGAGTAGATCTTGGAGTCATCCACCAAAAGGAACCTGGGGAGAAGGAGCCTGGAAAAGCCATAGGGAAATGAAGAAAATGCAAGCAGTAAGGGTCAGTTTACACAAACTGCACACGCCAGTTCTAATAGATAATACACCAACTCTTCCTCATCTTCCCTGACAAGCCTGCTTTGCTTTATTCTGCAAAATACATATGCCAACTCAGTTCTAAAATTCCAGAATAGTTTGTAGGATTACAAAAATGAAGACAACCTCTATCCAAATCAGGCCAAAAAACAAGGGGGAGGTTGAACAGGACAAATATGATGTAATGGTCAGGTCATTATGTAGATCATAGATCAGATAAATCAAAATATTCTCATATGAGCACAAAAACTTGGAACTGCTTGAAAAATCTGTCACACACACCCAAATTCCCCACATAAAGCTTGACCCTGGTGTTTCCAATGCTGGATTAATTTTCCTGTATCCTGAGCACCCTGTGTCACAGAAGCTTGGTAATCTATGAAAGATCTAGGTACAGCAAACAATACCTCATCTTCTGAATTTCACCATAACTTCACTTGTACATGTTGGACACGGTGTTCAACTTACTTGTTTTACTCTTCTAACATTTTGCAAAGGTAAATTTAATTCCGAAACAAAGCATTGATGCATTTATCTCCTCAGCAGCTGAACCACTGGGAGGAAAAACAGGAAACAGCTGGTCAAAGCTAAAGTACGATGAGAAATATGTTCAGAACTAAAAAAAAAGAATAAAATAAAATAAATATTACTCAAACCTGTTCTTCATTTATAAAGGCTAGATTTGCAGTTTTTCCAAACCAATTGAAAAGAAACACTGTGCAAGCTGAACTAAATATACAATGATTCACAAACGCCTGCTAAAGATGAAAACCTAAAGAATTTTGTTGCTCAAAAGAAGCATTCAAATTATTATAAAAAATCATCTCCAATCTGCTGGTTACAGGAAAAAAAAACCAAAAAACTATTTACTAGATTGCCAGAGAATAAGAAAATTAATACACTACTGTTTAAATATGATCCATGTTGTATTTCATGCTTGTCGATAAACTGTGTTTTCTACAGCCTCAACCTGCTCAGTGACTTGGTGTTAACAGACCAAAGCCTCCTGTATGTTGATGGAAAATCACTAAACGACAACGAAATGTTCACACGGCAAAAGATTCTGCCCTCCTGTAGTTCTTGACAGCATTTTAAATAAGGTATGTTTTAAAAGGACACATAGGTGAGCCAGAATACAGGTGAATTTCATACAAGTGAAATACTCTGAATGTTCATTGAATCTTTTTTTTTTTTTCTCCTTTAAAATATATACATTACATTTACACACACAGGTCACCTACTACAATCCCAGGATTGCCAACAACAGCCAGGTAGTCCAATGTTATGGTTCCCATGGAAACTGTAACATGCTTATATGAAGTATAATGTCTTACACATGCACAGGGTCAGAATTCTAACAGCTTGAAGTCTGTAGCATGATTCTCAAAGTCTGCAAATTCACTCAAGATAAATTCCTAATTTAAAACAGAGAAGACTGATGATCGTCTTTTTCTTGATCCAACTCATAACCACATTTTGAACAACTCTCCACAGCTCAAATACATTCTTATGTTTTTGCTGAAAGATAAACTATGCAGAATTATCATTCAGACCTTTATTCGGCCTAGAAGTATTTCAGTGTTGATTGGCTTGATACATTAAAAACAATAATCCTTTTTTGCTTTGCTTTTATGCATAGAACTCTAAAATAGCAAATATTAATAAATGGGACTAGTGGGAAAATGGTTTGGTTTGGGGTTTTTTTCCCCCTACTGGAAACTTAGGATATGTCTCTTCTGCAGACTACAACGCAGCACTCAGCTACCAAGCCTGCTGAGATAAAAGAAAACTTAGCCACAGCATATGGAGAATGTTTGGGAGAAGTTTATCTTTTCCAAAACCTGAGTCAGCTCACTAACAACTAACTGCTTCTAAGTCTATAGAACAGATGAGATCATCACTTGCATGGAAAACAGTTAGGACAACAGAATCAAGTTCAGAAGTAGGGCTTTCAAGCAGTGTAACACAAACAATAAATAACAGCATATGCAACTGAAGGGTACTGAAGGAAGTTTACATAGCAAGTTAGTGATCCCACCTGAATTATTTTACAATGCATTATAAATATTTATACAGATAACATTTTTAGTTTAAAACTATAATTTTCTAACTGCTTAATACACATTTGGCATATGTATGTCTACTAAAATGTTTTACGTAAAATTATGGGTCCCATGAAGCCAATAGTTCCATTTTCCTTCTCTTTCTCCCTCCAAGTAACACCATCGCAGTAGGAGATTTTAAACAGCTTACAATAAGACCAGGATTTCACCCATTCTCCAATACTTGAAGGGAATTCCTAAATGCTTTAAGAACTAAGACTGTTGTAACACAAAACTGGAGCAGTTAATAATACATCCTCTGCTTTGCCCACACTTTACTAATAAAGGTCTGTATCTGTTGTGATTTCTTGAAAACCATTTTTACAGTGTCAGGAGAAGAAAATAAAAATAATCACGAAAAGTACATAAGAATCACTTTTAAACATCTTAAAAGAAGCTCACAATACCTTACTACAGTAAATGGTGGCAATGGTCAACAAGCGTTACAATTACTGGAAAAGCTGGGTTGGGAGAGGGAGGCCAGGGGAAGAAAAAGAAAATTCTATTCTCACAAGAGTTAGATTATTCAGAATCTTGCAAGAAATGAATGCACTGATTTCAAGATAAGACCAAACATTTTCATTACTGTTGCATGTTTCCATATTATGACAGCAAACTTATCTGTAGGTATCTATCTTTGAGTAATTGCTGTACTAAAGAAATCTTAAGTTTACAATTAGCGTTGTACTTCCAGAGACGAAAACTCTTCTGAACTTCATACAAATGGGAAGACAAGACTGAAGTAAGAATCATCACAAGCCAACTCAACACATTTTTCTCTCTTATACTCAGCTAGAGGATTGATGAGTGCATCTCAAAACTGAGTCTCCAATTTCAGTTCAATAATTATTGTATTTGCTTACAGATCAAGATATTTTTTAAATGGATACTTTCATGTAATTTGCAGGACAATACAAGCACTGTCTGATTCATGCATTTTGCAGGTAAGGAATAGCTTCTGACTATGTAATTTTCTAGTGAAATTATTAGGAGGAAAAAAAAAAAAAAATAGTTACAAATGCCAGGGCTGAATGTTTATTTCCAGTGCTGCCCTACTTCCGACATTCCTGATGAAAGCTGTGTGCTGTCACACTGCCCTGAGTCACTCTGGCTGCAACTGCTCCACTGATGTCATGAGCTTTGGTTGGTGTGGGAGCACCCTCAAAGCTCTCCCATCCCTTGATACTCCAGCTCATACGTACTTGGACAGAACCTAACAGCCGTATTATGCTAAACTGTTAATTCTTTTTTTAAGCTGTCACCAGTCTGTATTTTCAAGCAAAATTCCTCATGACCAGAGGTTCACAACCATACAATATGAAAACATTTCTCACAAACAGAGAAATCAAATAGCCTCACATCTCACGGAGGATGTCTTAGATATCGTGCAAGTATAATTTTAGGGTAGAGATTTGTCCTGTAAGTCCTTCTTGAAATTTCATGACGATGAGTTATATGCCTACCAATTATTGTCAACCCAAGCTTATTCCGTTTAAGAAAACTTTCTTTTCAAAAGATTCTGAAAGACTGCAAAAAGCAATACGAATTATAATGTATAGGAAATCTCATAAATTCAGATTTTAATTATTCACTCACCAAAAGAGTGATCTTTATATGGCACAGTTTTTATTCACTCCTACAAGAATAAACAACCCAAACTTTTCAACAGTTAATTTAGGTAATGGAGATAACTTGGTTTCAACTGAGAAAGAATTTGGAAAAGTGTCCAACTCTAACACTCTAAAATGAACTCTTTAATGTGCTGCAGGGAGATTTTCTGAAACAGACCTTCATGCTTCTTTACAGCTAATGAACAGTAACTAGAAGGAAAGTCAGAAAATGTGGAAAAACTGAAGGCATAATACACTGGTCTTGCCAAGACTCCCACACTCTTGGCTCTGAATACCTAAGTGTGCTCACAGCTAAAACTTATTGTTCATAATTTGGCCCAAAACTGTTAAAGCTATAAGACTACTATAAAATAACAGAAAATATTAAGAGATTTATCTTTAACTCTATCACACATTAAGACAATAAAACAGACTACTTCTACAGAGGGTAAATTTTGTATTTTCAAAGCCAGCCCTTAAAACTGGAGTAACTCAACCCAAAGCTAATATAAGTATAGAGCTTCATTTAATAAAGTTGAATTTATTTTTATAGCACTTACTGAAGGGAAAACATAATTTCATGCCTATTTGGCTTCTCTTTTGCTTCCCTGATTTTTTTTCCAAATAGTCAGTTTTGCTCAGGAACTTTTTTCTTTAAACAAAAGACTGCAACTCTTACATTAAAAAAAAACAACACAGGGTCCAGGTAGAGCAAAAACCACCTTATCCATATGTACTAGCTACTTTAACAAATTAATATAAACCCTCTTGTCTAAAAACAGGGTCATTAGTAACAGGCAAAATACTCATGCAGTCAGATAAAAAATGAATGCTAGAGTAAGAGAGAATCCCAATCTCTTGCACATTATTTGCTTTATGTCATTTTATTCCTGTAAATATCCTTTCAGTGTGTTGGACATTTTATTTCAAAATGGAAAACTAAAAATCTCAAACTACAAATCTGTCTGTAATCCACAATGTAGAAGCCAAACTGTTGTGTTTGGGTTTTGTTTTTTTCAATAAAAGAACAAGTACAGCATAAACTTCAAGCATAAAGAACAGCGTTACATTTCAGGCATGCATGCAAAACCAAGAGGGAAGAGAGTAAATGTCCATTTAAAGAATTTCACCTTTAAAATACAGAGGAAGGAGGAAAAATCTGGGGGAAAAACCACATAATCCTAACAGAAAGATGGTATCACAGCAAATCCATAGACCTGAAATTCCTACAGAAACAAATAGAATTATGAAAGTCTGTAAGAATTCCATTTTTTAGGCTGCTTTGTAGGTTGTGAATCTCACTGTTTGGCAGAGTAACTTCACTATGATAACCCCTGTTACCAGGTGATTTCATGTGGCCACCCCAAGCTTTGCATTTGTTCTACTAAATCAGGTGATCTGAGTGAAATGCACATACACATGGACTCTTACACTGCTTATTATTATCATTAGCAGTCAGATGCTTTAAAGTTTTTGTTTCACTTCAGAATCAACATAGGCCTCTCCATCACATAAATGTGAATACACTGGAAAAGTGTATCTTTCAAAACACTACTAGAGAAAAAAGAGGGTTATATGATTCATTCCAAGAAAATATTGACAATAAACAGTTACAATTAACCCGACACCTGAGGAAAGCAACAAAAAATTGTTGTTCTGAACACATAGCATTACTAACTCTTCCTCTGTTCATAAACATAAGCTAGCATTCGATACAAAGTCCTCCTGCATTTAGTTAGTGCAACCAGTTGTCGAACCGGTCAAAGCAGATATTATTTCCCTGACTGAGAGGGAAATAATCCATTTATCTATATTTTCAAAAGTGCCAGAAAAGTATGCAGCGTAAAGATACACCTCTAGTGGGAGGGCCGCAGGGGGAGGAAATAAAACTCTGTATTGGTTCAGAACTAAAATTAACACATATTAATTACAAAATATTCATTTTAATTCTGAATGTATGCAGAATTAATAATCAACTCTAAACCAAAAAAAAATGTAAATATTATTAAATAGAAAACTACTTGTGGCTGGCTCTGTTTCTTTAAAGATATTATCCAAGATGACTATCTTAGATATCACATTAATAAAACAAGACAGTAAGATTTTTTTTACCTCCAAATCCTTCTTCTCTCCTTAACACTTTGCTAAGAGATTCCACCAACTGACTACAGCTCATCTTTATGGAAGTAAATAAATCTTAATACAAGACTCCTTACACTAGCCATGCATCATCAAAAATCCTTGCGTTACATCGATTTCACACATGAATCGTAAAAACCCTATGGACACGACATGTAAAAAATAGCAGATGCTAACAAATAGGAACTACTATACCAAATCATTACATTAACCATGAAACAGTCCTACAAGATCAATCTGTAATAAATTCATTATTCTATCTGGAAACGGATATGAGGCAATTTTTTCTAATTGTTACTTATTACTATTTGGCATTTCAGTAGCACCTCAGCAGCTATGAAGAGCAGAAGATACATCAGTGTGCTAACTTTTATCCATGTAGAGTTAAGCAAGCCAGCAGAATTCCTCCTTAAAGCTCAAACTACTGGCATCAGGAATGTAATGACACAGCAAAGACAGTACTGACGCCTACAAAAGAAGCTTAACTAAAGAATTCAGCTGTTACACATTACAACTGTGTTGTTACAGCTGTCATCTGGAGGTCCTGAGGTCACTTACCTGGTTTGAGAGAATCACCCTGCAGCAGTCTAGTGAGCTGCTCAAATTGAGTATCTCAGTCAATGATGGATCTCCCTACTTCTGTCATATTACTTTATCACCACGGCAGAAACACCATCATACCAGGAAAAAAAAGCAGCATTCTTCAGCACTATGAACCTAACATCTCACAGACACAGATGGTTCAATAATTCCAGAAACTCTGACTTTTGTAGTTAGTCAGATTGGGAAGATGATGCAGCCGAACTGAGCCCAAGTACTGGATACACTGTGCCAGGCCAAGCAAAGCCAACACCAAAGCTTGTACTCTCATTAGTTGTTTCTGTGGCAAATTCTTCGCATTTTGACATCATTATACGTACTAATGCAACGGGCTTGCACTGTTGCAACGTGGACAAGCAACTACCTCATGAATAGATACAACAGCCATGTCACACACATCCATCTGGTAAGAGTAAGTATTGCACTGTAGAGAGCTGCAAAAACTACATGCAAGATTAGAAAAAATATTCATCAAACTCTCTCTTCATACAACACCTATGTAAATCCAGAACAGCAGAGTCTAAATCTGCATATAAAATATCTATAAACAGTAATCATATTCTACATTAGAAATATATATAATTTCACATATTTTCTACATAATGCAAAGCCTCAGTCCCACCTTCCTATGCAGAGAAAGAAAAAAAAACAGTTTAGTGCCTTTCCTTTATTAGCACTAGAATTTTTATGTAAGGGATATGCACAAATAAGACCCACATTTTCCTACTTAAAACATAAAGGTCTCTATTGTTCCATGTTACACCAGTACTGCTACGAAAACTTAGTTTCTCCAACTTTTTTTTTTGCCCTTGAAGAACAGAACTACTGTTCACTTAGCTGTTCCAAACAGAATGCATGCTCAAAGGGTGAGATAAGGGGAAAGAAAGAACAAATTACCACATTCATTTATTACTTTCTCCTTCTTTCTTTGATTATTAGCATGAAAGCTTCCTACATATGCCCATAATTCATATTTTAACTCAATACAGATGTTCAAGAAGTCCATGTGTATGTCACATCCACTGAGTTAATTTCTGTGTTTATGTAAAAGCTATCTATAATATACTAATATAAGCCATAAACACATAGAAGTATTATTGCAAAAACAGTATTTGACACTAAAATAACAGAAAAATAATGCTAAGAATGCTTGATGCATATTATACATAAAGAGATCAAATACAGAGGTTGATAAGGAGAAAAATATTTATAGTCAGCATTTGAAAAAAGAAAGACATAGAATCATGTGATTTTAAGCTTTTTCTGACCATGAGAAAACATTCTGTGCATTGCAATTACACCATTACACAAATTCTGTGCTTTATTGTGCCTGTTAACCTTTTGTTCATTTCTCAAATGAACTTTTCCTATTTAAATAATTTTTCTGTACTTATTACATTTATTTCTGTTTCTATATGTACTACAAAAAAAACCTTCAAAATTAAAGCACTAACACCCTAAAATGCTATACATTTAGTATCATGCAGCAGTGGTGGAAAGTGAAGCAGGCACACGTTTTAAAAGTTAAGGAAGTCAACTCAAACTGGAAATGCCCAACGAAGAAACCTAAACACACCTTTCCCTTTTCGTATCTGTCTAAATGAAAATGACACTTCACCTCAGCTACAAAACATTCTCCCTCCTCTTCTCCCAAAAAGCATATAATGATAATACAAATGTACTGAGCAGTTATCATGTTAGGTAAATGGCTCACACTTGTTCCTTCATGGGAGCGGGACCACAGCACGTCCTGTACCAACAAGATTTTACTTCTACTGATTAGGATAGTGAGTATCACAACAAAAATCAACACCACAAAGCTGTGCCACCTCGTACAAAAACCTGACATACACACATTCACAGAATTCTTCAGTGCACTATTTAAACACAAAAAAATATGAGGCTATTACCGGAGGACACAACTGTCTAAGCCACCAAGTCCACTGACAAAATTTCATGTAATACATTTCACCAATTTTATTGTTGGTCTTTACTGATGATCTTAAAGGTCCTTTCCAACCTAAATGATCCTATGAATCTCTACAAGTAGGTGAGTTTTCCCGAATTTCAGTCCTACTGAAAGCTGTTGCGGAATCTGAGCACTAACTGCTAGAAATTTTTTCTGGTTTTCAATCTATATTTATTCATGACCAGTTTATAAACATAGCTTATCTAACCACACTACTCTTTACCTTGGTTAATTTCTCCTCCCTTGAGCTTACTTACACATTTTAATAGAGAAAAATCACAACTCCTTTTTTTTCAGTGAGCTCAGTAAACCCCTCTTCTCTCATTCTTGGAAGAGCTTCTCTTGCTGTAATCATCCTGCTGGCCTTTCTTTCTCAGTAGTCACATCTCAGATGAATGCTTGAGAATTAGTGGTCAAAACCTTTTATAGATTCCATCAACAACTATTTCATTTTGTACCATCATAGAAAATCTTTTTACTGCTTGAAATAAGTAATTAAGGACGTGTTATGTCACTTTTACAGTAAGAATTTATGTATTCATCATTTCATTCTAAACTTAAGAATTTTTTGTATTTTTAAGAGAATACAAATATATGTTATTAAACTATTTTTTTTTAATTATTTGCAAGCATAGAAGCATTATAAATATCTGTAACTTGGGGAAAATACGATGCTTGCTTTTTTACAGCAACAAAATTTTTGACTGTGATCTCATACTACCACTTATTTTATACAGTTGAATCCATTGAATTATTATATCATTAATAGTTCTATCAAATGTTTCCATATACATATACGCCATACATATTCAATATCTATCTCTACAATAAATACATCTATTTTATATATATATGTATAAATAGAAAAGATACATAATAGGCATATATATTTAAAACATAAATATCTATAAAATGTGAATATATTTTTAAATCTGTCATAGGTATGTTATATTCTTATACATAAATAATATATATCAAGATATAAATTTAAACATACATCTATATATATGTATCGATACAGATTTTATATAGATATGTATGTATAAATTTTATACAGATATAAAATTACTCATTTTACCCCATGCCTATTTTAAACCAAAATGAATTTTAAAGGATGAGAATACATTCTTCTCAAAAGTAGTGTTCAACATAAGGTTCAACATGGTTAAATGAAACATCCTAGTCAGTGTTACTGTTTACTAGTTGAAGGGTTTTTTTTTCGAATGAATGAACAGGTCATCAGGCTATCAAAACCCAGGGGGTGGGCTGGGGGGAGGAAACAAAAAACAAACAACACTGTGAAAAGCTTACCTCATACCACAAAGGCTTCTCAAGGAAGGAATTAAATTCCCGTTTTATTAAGGACTGAATTATAGTTAGCTGTTCTGTTGTAATCCTAGAAAGCTTCAAGCGACTGTTGTTTCTCCTTTGCTCAACATAATTCCAAGCAACGGCTCCTATGTGCCCTGAAGGTAAAGTCCTAACAATCGCTCTCGTTCCAGTATAAACTGATTTTTTAACCTCTTTATCATTTTTACAGAAACGTCTTATTAATAAGGTAGAGCGTTCCTTTTTGTTTCTAAAAAAATCCTCTTCCAGGTCTTCTTCACAGTTATCATTACAGTCTTCAAAATGGCTCAGAAAAGGCTTCAAGGGCATTCTTCCAGTAAAGTTATTTCCACAGAAGTTGTGACCTGAGCACGCCACTTTAACCTTCCGTGGTGCTCTTTCCAGACATAAATACTTATCCCTTAAAGCATCTTCATACAACTGCTGCCCGTTTTCATTTTCACAATTAGTTGTCAACTCCATTAATCCACAAGTGCAGGCCCGGGAACCAACGGTGTTACGTTCGCCAGCACTCACTGGCTGCAAGCAGTCATCCAAAATTAAGTCATCGTGTAAACTGCACAAAGCCTTTGAGATATTTCTTTCACTAGCACAATGAAAGTGAAAAAAGGCCACTTTATCAGTATCATTGCTGTCATTCTTATTTACTGCTGTCTGGCTTCTTAATGAAGGTCCATTCATTTTCAGCTGAATTTCAGCAAGCATAGCTCTTTCCAGTGAAGCAGGAATTCCAGTTTCCAGGCAGGCCCCTCCCCCTGCTAAAGGATCACAAGATTTATACAACTGGCTGCACGGGATATTGCTCTTGTAGTTTTTCTGTACAATGTTACAGTTAATGTTAAGAAATTCCACTGAATCGGGGATGGAGCTGTTCCTCTCCCAGAAGGTTTCATTACCATTGTCCTTAGTCAGTTGTTCTTTTGCCAGAGAGAGTATTTTGGGCGCTGAGCCCTGAAGACTTTCTTCCTCGAGTCTATGTAAGTATGAGAGCGTGTGTGTGGTTTGTCTTTCCAGACTGGCAGTGTGTCTTTTTATAACACTGGTGTCCAAAGCATTTTCAGTATTTTCATCTCCAGCTAACCGAGCAGGTATCGCTTTACCCTGTCCCACAGAGACGAGAACAGACTCTGTCATCTCCTCAGAGGTCATCTTGACACAGTCTTTAGTTGCTGGGTACGCGCTGGGGATGGTGGGGGGGGTGTTGTCTACCAATCCTCACAACATGATTTCAGTGTAACAAAAAATTCAGTGCTAAATAATCAGGGAACACGTGGTAAAATATACATTGACTACTTGTTCTTTTCGAACTGCATTTTTAAAAAAAGTAATTTTTTTGATTGTTGAGCTACAAGGTTTTGCCAGCCTTGGATTACTGGCATAAAATACAAACATTTTTAAACCACTTTCTTACTTGATATACCCATTTGGCTTGTCTCTTCCCATAATTAATTCTTTATCATATATAGCACACACATTGTTGTCTTAGGTTGCAGAAGATGACCAAACACATAATCCACGTCAAAGATGCATCTCGCCAAAGGGCATCCAAAAAGTTGGTTTTCTGTGAAGAAAAGAAATATATATATATTGAACAGAATCCATAGCACAAAATGCACCATCACAACTATTACAGAAATTATTTTTTTTTTACATATAGAGAAGGAACACAAACCAACAGAAGTAAATTATACTGAGACCTAGAGAATTCCAAAATACACATTTAAATCTGTATTATAGCCTCACTTTATAATTTGGGGAAATCACAGTCATGTTTTACATATTTAAATAGCTGTCTTCACTATGGAAGTCTACACGACTGTAGATAACTAATCTTACTGAAGCTATAAACACTGAAATCAAACATACAAAATACATAAAAAGAGAAAAAAAAGGAAAAAAGGAAGTGTCTTCTCTATTATTTTTCTGACTCATAGCCAGGATAAGTTAAAACATTGATAAGTTAAAACATTTTGAAGAATAAAATGATTTTTAAACCTACACTCTCTTTTAAAACTAGTTATCTTCCTATTCATAACTGAACTCTATCACAACTACAGCTGCTTTGGTGTTATGTGGATTTTTGTTTTCATTAAATTTGATGTTGTTACCATGAAATTATGAAGAAAATACAGTATTTTTGCCTGAAGTTTCTGACTGAGAAGCTATGAAGGCAGAAAGTGGAAGACTGAAATATTATCAATAATCTTTTCGACCCCTTTACTTATATGCCTTAAGCTAAAAAAATTGAATCTGCCCTTCAACATTGCCATTAATGTCCAACTTCTTTCCTGCAAACATGATAGAAGTAAATCTTGGAATCAGAAAATAAGAGGGTTCAGATAGTTCAACAGAGGAAACATAAGTATAAAAGAGACACACCCAGATAAATCATGGTGAATTAAAATTAAAGAGATACACGCTTATATTTCAATTTATCCTATTTAATGTTTAAAAACACTGTGTATTATTAAAAAGGTGGAAAATGAAGATAAATTAAGGCCTAAGTTTACTAAAGCATAAGAACCACAATAGAAACAAGCAAAAAAAAAAAATTATTTTGAAACTTTAGCAACAAAATACACCACAAAACTGAGGCAAATCACTGGCTGGGTACATCAACTTCAATAGTGAACTCAGCAACCAAATGTTGACGGAGGCACTATCTACATAAGCAGAAGGGGCTATCTTCTTCAGCTCAGTTCATGCAGCTTAGCTAAGCATAATAATAAGATTATTTGTAGTTGATAAAAGAACCAGGAATGAGGGGAGGAATAAAATCAGGGAAGTTTAATAGTGAAAGTAGTTTGAAGTGTAAAATCTATATCGATACTCTTCTCAAATAACTATGATTAACAATTTTATTTTAAACCATGTTACAGTGTCACCTTTCTTTTTTTTTTTTTTTTCACTACTAATCTTCATGCAAAAGCAGTTTGGCACAAATCAAAATGTAAGATACACTCTTTACTACATTGGGTAGGCAATATGCTATTTTCTCACAAAATGAAATGCAAAACTGTAAATGTATCGCCAGTGAACAACAATCTCTCTCCACAGTAACTACCATAAACACATGGTGGGGAGGAAGGGAGAGGACAAAACAATTTAGTCTTTCTTTCAAGATTGCAATTTCATTTGTTTAACAATAGGAGAGAGATCAGGGAGAGTGGCAAAGGAAAGTGACAGAGACAGAAGAAAGAGCAACAAGTTTTACATTCCCTATGCATTACAAAATGCATGTGCATGCCAGAGCAGCCAGAGCAACTGTCAACATGGGAAACTCAGATCACGTGCAAGACAGAGATTTAGCACCAGAAAGGAAAAGAAAAGCTACAGTTCATAGAAAAGTTGCACAGGAGACAGAGGTAGTTGGATAGAGTGACAGGGACAGGATTTAAACTGGGGTCACGTTACCAACACAGTTCACAGAACACGCTAAAATACTGTGATAGCACAACTGTAGAGAAGATACAATGAGAAACTAACACCCAAGCAATTCTTTAAGTCTATATTCCCTGATAGTCTCTACATCATTAAACTGTATCATTTTACTTCACTTGCTTCAATTTTATCTATTTCACTTAAAAACAGAACAGATAAAACAAAATCAATAAATAAAAAAATCCCCACGCTTAAGCGCATACAAAAGAGGAAAGTACTTCAGCAATTCTATCATTTCTTATCCCTATTCCCTGTCCTCCTCCTTCTTCAAATCCCCAGGTAACAGCTTAGGTACTTTTTTCCACTACATACTTGGAAGAAAACTGCAAGTAATCCATCTAAAATGGCTCCCATCTTATTTCTTCTGGCAACTATTCTGTGCCTTCAAGTCCAAATCTACATACAATGATGCTGATCAAAGCAAAAAGATCTAGGAGGAGCTTGAAAGAGAGGCAGTCTCTTGATTTGTCTCTTGATCTCTTAGCTTTCTTTCTTGCTAATATCAACTAACAATAATACTCTGTAAAAGGTGTAAAACATGTATAGGTATTAGTCACAGTCTTCAGCACTGACTTTTTAAAAGATTTCTTTGATCTGTAAAAACATCTCAGTCTACTGATTTATCTCTCCTGTTTGCAAAAAAAAATTCACAGAATCACAGAAGGATTTGGGTTGGAAGGGACCTTCAAAGACCATCTAGTCCAACCCCCGAACGAAAACACAGGCCACCAAAATATATTTATAAATGTACTCCCTGTAATATTGCTGAGCCAGGAATAAAACTTAACGGAACAGACTGTCATTGCAAATAATATACCTCTTATTATGCTAGCTGCCAAATGAAATTCTTACAAAGCACCATCCCTCTAAAAGGCAAAAAATCCATCCTTATGCAACATCACACAAGTCTGAGATCGCAAAATTGACCATTCGTGTTAACTTGAAATTTTTTACATAATTCTCTACAGAGAAACTTTAAACAAACAAACAAAAAAAAATCATACTGCTGATTTTCTTCTGTAAACAGAAAGCTATTAAAACTAGAGGTCCATTCATATCTAAGACTATGTCCACAACACTCATTCAGAGGCTAGTTCTCCTCTTCCACAGTCGTCCTTCCTTCAACAACGTTCTCCCATCCCTCTCTTATGCTGAAGTGCCTCCACACATGTCCTCCCCAAACTCTTTCTCTCAGATCTTGTTCTTTTCTCTAGAAAACTTTATCTCAAATCTTCCCCAACAGTGGTTTTGTTGGTCCCCTCTCTCCTCAACTCCAGAGGCTACAGGCTTCTGGTAGAGAGAAATTCTCTCTACCACCATTACTCTTCTCTGTCTATCCATGCCTATGTTTGAAATCCCTCTCATCAAGAATAATGTCTGTTTAAAAAGTTCCCTGCCTATGTCCAGCTGTTCCCATCCTCTTATGACCATTGCAACGTGACAGGGAACTGATCCATCTCAAGAATTTTTTGCTCAAGTTACTCTACAGCTAGATCATTTTCCCAATCCAGTTCATAGATGGTTGTACTAACATGTGTGCTATAAAAGCACAGGAGAAAATGAGCAGAATGGGGAAGGGAGGAAAATGCTTCTTAAATTGGTTTATACTTTTTCTGCAGTCTGCAAATGTAATTTGATGTTTCAGCTCTGTCAGTCCAGCAGATAGCTGCCACCAAATCAGGCAGACTTGCTCCTCTCCTCACTCTTTACCTTTGGTTCCCATTTCCACCATCTCCTGCATCTAGGGATCATGAATTCACAGAGTTAAGTTGATTCAGACAGCTAAATTGTCAGGAAACCGTTCTTTTCATCCAAATGAACTGACTCACCTTGTGGCCACATGATCACTACATGCTACAAAACCGAAATACTACAAACGCCTGGTAGGGACTACACGTCTCAGTAGCTGCTTCAGGTTTGCTGGAATGTCTAAACACACCCTGAACATAACAGGCTAAAGAGAAAAGTTATCCAGTGTACAAGTATGATAAAATCTCATAAAATAGCAAGTAAAAATCATGATGGTAGAGCCATCTACAGACAACTGCAAAAATATCTGAAGCTACAGCTCTACTGAACAGATGACAAGGGTTTCATGTGTTCCCCATTACACTCTTCTTAGTCTCTGCTTTCCACTGTAATCAACAGATTTCAATTCACTGTGCTCAGCATATTGCTCAAACTGCTGGAATTCATTAGACGTTCTGAAGTGCGTTAACACAGTGTTATAAATGCTATCAACTGTAAAACTCACAAGCTCAACTGCTAAAACAGTACTTCGTAACTTACTGCAAAAATTGCCAAATTACACTCCCCGTGGCTTCCCTTACTTGCCTATCTGCGTACAGGTGGCCAAAGCCTAGATCTTCATATAAAATCTGCATATAAACATGCATATGTATTTGCATATACAAACACTGGAATTATTCAAAATCATGTTCTCCCTGTTGCACATTCAACTCAAAACACAGCAATTCACAGTTAAATCTGAATATAAAAGCACATGAAGCAGACAGCTAAGCCTGCACTGTATTCACACATGCTGACATTTTCTAAAGCCACTGGATTAGCCGATGAAATCCATTAATAATGACACTGGTTCATTTTACAAGGCCTGAATTATGTCAGAAATGTATCATGTTCATTCTATCAGTAAAGGAAAGCAAAAATATAATAAACTATTATTAGTATAAGAAACTAGTATTAGTGAATCATCCTGGATGTAGAGGTCAGCCAACAAAGACAAACAAATAATGAAAATAAACTGGCAACCTTTCAGCACACACATTCACAAAATGTATTAAATCTGAAAACATGTGACACAAAACTAATTTGTCTACTTGGTTTTTTTTTTTACACTGCTGCATACACTTTAAAACTTAAAGTGCAAGATGGTTCTAGTCAATATTATTAATAATAATGATTAATATTTCCTTATTCACCAGCCACCTGGGATTAAAGTCTACAACAATACAGGTAAAGCATCCACTGTAATCAATAGCTATAAAACTATTAACTTAGTATCAGTTTAATTTGCAATTCATTACTCAAGCTAATTACTTTTTGAAGTCAGCAGGAATTGTGCTTCAGAGGAAAAAAAAGCAGACTATATTAAGATTTATACTAATATTTAGTCTAAGGAAAAGCATATGAAGGATTAGAACTGTCAGATGATGTGGTAAATTAGAAAGCCTTTTGACTCTAGGCTGTCAAGAAAAAGATGATTAGATAAATATTTGAGGTTGCTGGTTGGACTGTGGGAAGACACAGCAACTATGTGAGAGGCAAGTAGGGAATGGGTGTCATGGGAAAGATGGGAGATTATTTAGAGAAGTTGCGTGCTGCCAGAGATACCATGTGCAATCCAGGACGTAGGATGCTGTGGGAGCTTCACAGGGAACTCGGTGAATGCCTGGTAGGGGCCAAGATGATGGGTGCAGAGACAGAGGAGGACTGACAAACAGATATGTCACATTACAAAACACATCCTGGTGGTTTCCATGGGCAAACTGCTATTGAACTGGCAGAGAAGGTAATTCAAGACAGCTAAAGGGCACATGGAGGCGGCCTAACAATCCTCCCTTCTTTCTTGGGACACCTAGAGCTATTTCTCAACTTCCATCCTACATGCTACATATAAATAGTGACTATCTATCCTAAACAAAAGACATTTCAGCACACACACACAAAAAAAACAAACCACGCAACAGCCAAATACTTAAATTAATTAATTAAAATTATTAAATATTTATACAGCATCTGAGGCATAAGCAATCAATGACTAAGAGATTCTTGGGAAACAGTAAACTACAGAAATAATTTGGTATGCTAAGTGGATACAAAACTATTGACCAACTCATATCATCCCAACAATTTAATCATTTAAACAATACAATCCCAGTTCAAGCTCTTAAAAGAAACAATTGATTCATGAGGAAAATTGTTTCTATACGACAGCTATCCATTCACAAATAAAAAAAAAAAATAAAATAACTTAATGAGCACTTTTTTTTTTGAGTATCAGCTAGAGTTTGTTCCTTGAAGAGAATAAGAAACCCACATTTATTACCTCCACTAATTTACACTGTGTCATGGACACTGTTGGTTTTTCATTACAGTGCCTTTATCTCAGAAACAAGCAGAAGTTACCAGAACAGGGCACCAATGTGTCACCATCAGTTTTCTAAACCCTTCTTCTGCCCAAGGAACCACAGGCAAACAGTAAAGAGGAAACAGTCAGACTCTCAAGAATCAATCAAGATGTGAACAAACCCTATTTGAACAGTTGGAAGCAAGTTGTAACAACATTTTATTTGGCACAGGACATCCTGTAGAACCTCAGATTTACCACCAGTGAATTTTGGAAAAGTACAGTATTTATATATCCTGTCAAGTTAGAGAGTATTTTTTCTAATTTCTAGAATACTTATCTAAACATCATCAAGTATCAGATGTCTCAAACTATGCAAATGGCTGCCAGATGGTGAGCCCTCTCAATTGCCTCATCATTCATCACTGCATCAGGCAGAATCTCAAGCTACTGCCAGATACCAGCTCCACTCTTAATTTCTTTACAGAAATTCCTTTTCTGTCTGAGGAGATACACAGAGGACCCAAGACTAAATTTATTTATTGTCAGGGTCAGTTCTATATTTCTTTCTAGATCTGATCTGCAGTATACTATTTAAGCAAATTTAATGTTTAGTGGTTACTTGAATCACACTAAGTGGCCTTATCTGAAAGCTGTAATTTCATCATCAACACTCAGATGAAGGAGTCCTTCTATCTGAGATGCATGACAGCTCTAACCATTAAAGGCAGGATTATCCTTCTCTGTCTTTGAATAAGTACTTCTTGAATAATTTCCTTAACTTTTTGAAGAACTGTGAAAACAGTCTCAAATGAGTGAAGAAGATTTTGGAGCACTGAGTCTCACACTCATAGCAAAAGAAGGTGCAGCAGAATTTAAAACAAAAATTTTCAAAGGCCAGAATTCAACAAACTTGACATTGGTAAGTAGGTTCTCTTGGAAAGATTAAATAAACTATAAAGGAACACAAAATAACTGATAATTATTAGAAGCTATTATATAAAACAAATATGTACCACTGAAAACGAGGAGCATCAACTCAATAATCCAGACTTACATTCATCAGTAAATAACTACAGTTACTAAATTAGTCAATTCTTTCTCTGCTCATTACCAGACCATCAAATTCAAGTTAAGCCTGTTTAAAGCTAATACAAAGAATTATACACCTTAACCACACTCTCAATTGTTCCTAGTCAAAATTTCTCTAGTTCAACTGCTGCACAGATTTAAGAATACCTGGTTATCTAAACAAAGACAGTATGTTATCAAAAGTAAGAATGTAATTCTAAGTTTCCTACAAGGTTGCATTTTCACTACAGGAGGTTCAGCTGAAAACCTAACATGAAAGAAGCATCATAAGACAGGCAAAACTTTAACAATTAAAATGTATGGAATCCCTGCTAGAAGAGAAACAAAAACTGTAAACACCCTCAATAAACAAATAAAACCAGGAAATTCCATTCAGTAAAGCAAAACAAACAAAGTAATCTTGAGCTACAGCGAGAATTATTCTGATAAAATTTAAGTGTCTTACAAAAAAAAAAAAGGGTAAGCAGCATCAGCTGAGCAGGACCACTCTCCTACGGGTTCAGAAACAGGGTTTCATTTAGTCAACTTGTAAGACTTGTTCAGAAAAGCTTTGGACACCCTCCCTACACCATATCTGCAATAACCTATGTCCACTATATCCACGAGGATTAAACACTCCCTCCACATGAGTTTCTATTTAGTTCTTTCTTCAAAGAACCATTATCACAAATTCAGTATGCGAGCAGGAAAAATTACATTATTTGAAAGCCAGACAAGTTCCTCAATGTGAAGGGAAAGTAAGTAGGAAGTTGAATGCAGGCCTTCACTTGCAAAAAAATCCTACCACAGACTCATAACAGCACACCAGAGACAGAATCGGGTGATTCATGCTCTGATTCCATTCTCTTCCTCCTACACCTGTGAAAGATGTTTTGAGAGATGCTGCCTTGACTGAAGGATACTGTTTGTCTAAGTCAGTTGCTTCAAGCCTTAGAAGTTAAGGCCCTAGAGCAGCCTGACCCTTTCAGACACACTCAGACACCACAGCTCCACACCCTCCCTGAAACACCACCCGTGCCTCCCAGTGAGGTTTCTTTCCCTGCACTGGGATCCAAGCTTCAGCAGTGACAGAAACTAGCACATCAGTTTCTAGAGAAGTACATTTATTTACCTGGACACTGAAATAACAAGTACTAATTCAGAGGATCTACAAGCCTTAGCTCAGCAGCGTGTGACAGCTCAGCCCTGAGGTAAAGAACTGTTTCCCAAATATCCTAACACCATTGTCTCTTATCCTCCCTTTCCCTAAAGTAATACGAGCGAGTGTAGCAACACAAGGTAGAAATCCCTGCCCCTCTAGCAGGAATCTCCAGCCCTGGCAATCCTCTTACCTAGTTCCAGTTCTGCCTTTCTAGCTGAGCATATCTAGCATTTCTCCCCAGCGTGAAACCATACCTTTAAGGGACTGAGAAGTGGCACACTGACATATATTTCAATAAACTCCAATTGCACCTTGTCACAAAAAACTGTCTCCTTGCCAAAGTTTCAAAATTACTCTGAACCAGGTCACACAATAAACAAGAAGATCACGTCCCGTTCCTTGTTTGCTCCTTCTCACAGCATTTCTTCTGTGAGAGCACCCAAGTCTTCTCTCTTTTTCGTCTCTCTCTGTCCTGCATTAGCTCTAAGTCTAGCCACACTGGTGAGAACAGAACAAACCTGTAATAAAAACTCTTCTGAATACTGAAGTGTCTGATGGTATATTAGAGGCACACACATCACTACAGTTTATCTTCTGTAAACCCAACTTAACACTTTTATTCACATTATGCTAAGCTACAGTAGTCCTATTAAAAACACTACTTGAGTAATAACACAGATTATTGCTCAGCTGTCATAACTGCAACAAGAGTAAGTCTGAAACCCCGGTAAGTCTGAAACCCCAGTATGTGTCAAATAAAAACGAAAAGCGAATCTGTATGTGAGCAAGACTTCAGTCATTTGTCAATCCGTGTATTTACACTTTAGTCCCAGAAATGCAAAGAAAAATACTGCATATGCTGAAGACTAACATTATTAAATTACTGCACCACTCTTGTACTTTCTCAAAACACATGCTCTTTGTATACCATTCCTGACCTATTCATACCATTCATTTAGGAATCATATTATATGTTATAATATATATTATAAATCATATATTAACATATAATATATTTTATCTTACTATTTTTACTTTTTATTTTGAATATCTGCTATTTCATCTGCACATTATTATCATATCTAACAGAGAATGTAATAGCAAAAAATTGTGTCATTTTGCTTAGAGGGTCATTAATTACCTGCTTGAGAAACATGTCACTTTCAGAAGGCTATTGATCAAGCGTTCCTGAAAACACATTAAACATTTTTTACACTACTATTGTTCTAACATTTCTAGATATTAAGCACTAGACACTGAAAACAGCACTACTGAAACACAGCAAAGAGTATTTGTTCAGTAAATCTATACTACATTGATTTTTTTGCCTACGATGGCTTTAATAACCACATCATTTTCTGGGAGACATCTGACTCATTCAAGTCGTGAAGTAATCTCTACAACGTCGGTTCTTGCCAGAACTAAATATGCAAGCAGCAAGTCACCATAAACTGTAAATTATTTTTTCACTATGTTGCGAGCTATTTACTACGTTAACATATGAGGTCCTTACCAACATAATCAATTTTAAGAGATCATTTTAAATTAAACGTTTTAATATTTTAAAACTCTTGCAGGCATCATTGTAATTCATATTATAAATACTACTAACTCAATCTTACTCAATAAATAAATAGGATGGAAATACATCCAGGGTCAAAATGAGGACCTTTCTTTTACAACATACTGTCATGTATTCTAAGATAAATGGAACCAGACACAGAGAAAACTGTATGTTCACAGCAATTTCCATGTTCCTTAAGCTCTACTTGCATTTCCTTAACAACTTATTTGAAGAAGAAACACATCTTAAGATCAACATAGCATGTCTCCATGTATGATTATGATACATTTAGGTGATCTTTTATTTGAAGATCTTTAAAATAATTGCAATGAATGTCTATATCCTTGCTGAGTAAATGCAGATTTAGTTGCTTTTCCTGGTTATCTTTCAAAACGTCTACGAAAGTAGTCCACTAAGCATTTCTCATTACTTCTGAGAGTCCTGTTTAGAACCTGTGGCTTATAATGGTACATTTGCACTTTGCCCTTCCTTCTGGGATAAAACCTCCAGCAAGTGTTCAATGTTAAGTGCAGCCACCATAACACAACTCACTCTTGGGTAGTACAGTTGACCTCCTTTCTTCAAGAATAGTAAGAATCTGGAATTCTAAACATGAAAATCTGCTCCCATGATAAGATGGGACTTTATCCCAGATTTTTAGTCTACTTCAGTCTTCACAATATAGTTAATTTGGATAAGAATGTGTGGCAAAAGCTAATTCTATACTTATCTAACATAAACAATCACTTGTTTAAAGTTTGTTACATTTCTTAAAAGTTCGTGTACTTTCAGCTGAAGACATGGAATGCAATTTTAACAGAGTGAAGCTGTTGGTAAAACTAATGGACAAATATTTCAGAAGATATTTAATGTCCATGTAGAGTACTCAGTAGTAAAAGGTACACTTAAAAACAACAAAACACATGATAATCAAGCATTATATACCTTAGTTATTTCTAGAAGTAATGAATCCTGAATAATTGTGATGTCTATGGAGATGCCAATTTCAACTGAAGTTTTTCTTCAAGTTGGGGTATTACTAAGGACTTTCTCCTATATAGATTCTCTGCTAATGTGTGAACTCTCAGACCAACCTCCTTAAAGCTGTAATGATTTACAGAATCTTTCTTCTGTACCTGAGTAATGTTTGTATGAAATTTGTTGAGTCATTATCATCTTTGAGATCTGTAGTTTTGTAATAAACCTGATTGCTACAGGCAAAGTTAAAAGTTGGAAGAAAAGACATACAGACTTTGCAAAGCCGTTTCCATAAGAAATCGGGCTAAAAAAATGCGGTCATAATTTGGAAAGGGACACTTCCTTCTCTGGAACACCCTTTTTATTTTGACAAACAGCAGGACGTGCCAGAGACTCTGCTAGTATTCAAACAACACTGCTTCGTTAAACTCTGAAAATGCTACTAGGGAAATTTGTTGGTTTTTTTTTACCCTAAACGAGTACACGTACATTCCAATATTCATATGCCTCAGTAATACCGTATTATGTAAAAATGAGCATTACGTATATAGGCTACCCTTTCTCAGTCAAGCAGAAAGATTAGTTTGCATCCATTTAGTAGTGCATCCCTGCTGCTATCATATTAATTAATATCCTTGTATTTATCTCAAAAAAGTCCTAGAAGGGAGGAGGCATATACATATGCCTGATGTACACATCAATCAGAGAAGGGAAAACACAGGAGAGAGAAAACGGTCAGTGTGACAGTTAAACCAGCCACAGAAGCCAGCCACAAAAATACTGTAAAAGATAAGGAAAGAGTGAACACATGCTGAAATGCTCAAGGTTATTTCTGCTGTAACAGTTACAAAGATGAAACTACTCCATTTTCCGTAACATACTTGGGCATGCTAATGACAACCCAATGCTGCACAACAATACACAGTATTAACCCAGGATGGCGGCGTCGCACATGTCTGCCACACGGACTGTCAGGTCCCTGAGGACAAGTCCTTATACGCCGTTAACCGGCCCCCATCAGCAACCCCCACCATTTCAGCTCAGGATTGTCCCCCCAGACCTATGCTGAGCCACATCATTGACAGCTCTGGGCCCAGGCCCTTTCCTCTGCTGTTCCTGACCTCCCAACCAGTCTTATCAGATTGATGTTAGACTTCATCTGCTGGTACTGGTCTCAGGATGAGTGGGCTACTCTGCAAAGCCTCAGTCCTGGCTCATCCTCCTGCTCCCCACACCCCTGCAGCTCTCTGACAAGAGAGGTCATGGGCCTCACCATCAGCCACAAACATGTTCTCACCATAAATGATAAAAAGAAGTGGAAGAAATTTAATGATCAAGTAACACCCAAACAGCACAATGACTTCTGCACATTGCCACCAAGGCCAAGAGCACGGATAAGGAGGTTACTCTGAAACACTGAATCAAACACTGTCAGGCAAACCTAAAGATAAGGAGAAGCCAAGGCCTTCTAATCAGGTTTTTCTTGGGCAAGATGACAACACTGACTTCATCCCACTAAGAGGAAAAACCTGTAGAGTAGATGCAGGAGACTCACCTGCAGGGCTGATTGTTCAACAATGATCTTAGCGAGCAGCTGAGTGCGTTATGAAGTAATAGCTGGTATGATAAAAGATACCTGAGGGGAGGCAAAGCAGCAATGAAAACTAATGGACCGTGCAATCTACACAGTTCTGAACAAATCAAGAGCTGATGCTAGCAACAGTGCTCTGTGTACAACAAAAACCTATGTAATGTTTCAAAACAGTGTAAAAACAAATACCTGTTTCAAGATGTTTTGTAAGGTGCCACAACCAGTCAAGTGCACTGATGATATGTAAAGAAAGTGTTTTTAAATGGTAACTCAGTGAGGGTATCATCACCTGTAGCAGTACTCGCAAGGTACAACAGACAGTCTGAAGCTCTCCATTTTCCCAGGTAGTACCTTGAATGCTACATGGAGTTCTTTGTTTAAATAATAACAATTTCTAATGTGGATGGTAATGCTCTCCTGTATGTCACTTTCTGGTTGTTAGGAAGCCAACAAGAAGCAAGCATATCATGTGTGAGAACTGAGGTGAAGAGAAAAGAAAAAAAGAAAAAAAAAAAGTACCTATACATCTAGAATAAAGTTCACGGATAACAGAAGATGACCTGTGAAGAAACAGCACATAAAACCAGCATACGTAACTGAAAGCAGACTAACAGGTCCTCTGAGATTTCAAATTAAATGTTGTTCAACTGCCTTCCTAGGCATACTACTGCCACACCTCAAAACTGTTACCCGTGCTCCTACAGATCTTTCACATTTCTGTCCTTTCCAAATCAGTTGGCAAGTTGGCATCCCTGAAGTTGTAGGGCTTTTTTTGTTTTTTAATCGATAGTCACTTTATTATGAACTTATCTTGCATACTTAAGTGCTTGCTTAGACCTGCTCCTGTTAATTTAGCAGGGACTATGTCAGACTCAGATCCCATACATTCAAGACATCTTCTTATTGACTTTCAAAACTATCCAAAATTATTTACTGAATACTGCTTTCCCTGTTTACCTAATCTTAAGAAAAGTAGGATCAGTAGAATGAAATTTAGTTTAGGAAAGGCAAGCTTTGTCTTCAAAATCACAATCTACTCTAGACCTCTCAAAGTATTTGACAAACTTAGAACAGTTTCTGAGAGTAATCTGAGAACAGGTTAAATTAGAAACAGACAGTGCACTCCTCACACTAAGGCCTTCGTGGATTCTGCATAGCTTTCTGGATTTACTAACTGTTCAGTAATGCTGGCTGCTTTTCTAATGCTGTTATAAAAGCAGAAAAAGCTATGGAAGTAAAAATGCTAATAGTACCATAATTTTTAAACACATTTTTGAAAATACAACGTATGTATTTCATCACTGCTTATTTTACCTGTGACCTCTTTGAAAAATAGACTCTACTCACTTCAGAAAATATGCCATAACTACAAATGAAAAGCCAACAGTCAGGTGTATGTTATTTATATAACTGTATAATAGTTGCACATAATTCCAGTGTGCATAATTATTGCCTATAATAACCATAAAACCCAAAACACTTGCTTGGCTTTCATGATTCACTCATCAGAAAAAAAAAAAAAAAAAAAAAGAAAAAAATCACACAGCAATCTCTATTTAGTCTTAGGTACAGCTATGGTAAGAAGAATGTGCAAGAAGTATTATTCCTACACTGCTTTTAAATTCAAGATTCTGATTTTTATTGTTTTAAATTCAAATATTTGAAATAATGACTTAACTATCTAAAAAACATACTAGTAGATATTAAAAATAAGCCTAAGAATCGGTCAGGGACTCAATACTTGCAAAAACCTGTATGTAGAAAGATCAGAGCTTCCCTTTTTCTTTGTCAGAGGAAGGGCCCCAGCTTTCATGCTTTTCTGGCAAGTAGAGGGAACGTGGCCAACTTTCTTTGCATTTGCTGGCCAGGAGCTGAGACAGTCTCTGTCTCAATTCAAACTTTAAAACCTTTATTGGGATGCATATGGTTGCTAACAGAATAGCGTTTTACTGTAAGCAAGATGGGTAACGTAGGAAAAACAAGAGAGAGATCCTATTAGGGGTGGGGGGGAGAGGTGTGTTTAAATTATCAATTGATTTAATCGAGTCAAATGCACCTGAAATGGCTGAGTTCTGAAAGCGCAAGTTTAAGCAACGACAGCAAGTGTAGGGTGTTGGAGTTTTTTTGTTTGGGGCTTTCTGCTTTTCTCAATAGTGTCCTCAGAGCTCAAGAGAACAGAGACAAGCTGGTAAAAGACTGGGAATGGCATTGTAAAGCAGAAGAAAAATTCTTAGAACACAACATCGATTCAGAGGAAGGCACATTAGTTTAGAGCAGAGTGACTCATGTACAGATTAGATGCTTTATTTGCCATCACAGCTCCAATGCTGTTAAACCGATTTTGCCTTGCTTTAAATCTGCAAACATACCTCCCTCAAATATTTTTACAGCTCTCTCACTAACTCCTAAGTCAACTCCATGCAGCTTTCTACAAAGCACACAGTTGAGATGAAGTTCAGGAGTGCACAGCTGCTGTTCTGCAGGATAGTACTGTGCTGTAGTGTTAGAACTGTGGTACGTTAATTATCTTTTGTCCTCAGAAATTTTAGCCTCAATAACAGCTTTATGTAGCTAGCCAAGAGGAAAACTGTTAAGAATAAACATTTCCATTATCAACTTGCATAACAGAATAAAGAGTATACGGAACAAAATGAGGGGATAACCCGGAACAAAATGAGAGGATAACCCAGTCACAGAGGTAAGCTTCTGGCAAAACAGAATGACATTTGCAAATTTTAAGAGATCATGCAAGCTTGCCTCTTCTCGATGGGTGGACCTGAAGACCTCCTGAAAACCCTTTACTGTCTACGCATCTCTACCATTCCTATACCTATCAGGTAACAAAACTTCACACAGGTGTTACAACCTGAATCTTGAAAGAGAATTTGGGCAGGAATAGTAGTCTAGTACTGCAGAGATATTTGAAAGATGTTACTTCGTATTTTAACATTGACTTGTTCTATAATGTGCTGTCTAGGGAACTGGTTATTTCTGTAAGCCACTACTAAGCCTGACTTGAAAATCTAGAATCACAGCTCAAATAGTATTAAGAATTAATTTCTAAACAGACCTCACAGTATTGTTCATTCTTACAGTCATGTACTGAAAATGCACTGTTTTTCTAGAAGCCCCTCGTCATACCATTATATAATTACCCATAAACTCGGCTTTAAAAAAAAACAAAACAAAAACAAACCCAAACAACAGACCATTTAGTCATAAAAACAACAGGAAAAGAGGGAACAAGAAATGCATAAGGATTTTAAGACAAAAAAAGAAGGTTTCACACTTATTACTTTTAAGCCAAATTAATCATAGAAGGGGAAGGATAATGAGGATTCAGAATTTGATGCACTGAACAGTTGGTGCTGACAACACAATTTTCATAATAAAATCAGATTGTTGGCATGCCTCCAGAATGGATTTGATTTGAGAGTTTAGAAAGAACTGTGAAACTAGATTTCAATTATAAATATTATCCATTTATTTATTAATATCACAAATTATTCATTCTTTTTTTTCCAATTCTACCAAAGATATCTAAAATTTTAGCCTTTCCTTATCTTAGAAAATTAGGAAGGACCATTTACATCCCAAAATGTCTCTGATTTCCAAGAAATTCCTATTCCTTTATGCAAATGAATCTACAAAAATTTAATGAAGACTTCCTATTTTCCTTGATCTGAAGTCATCAAATCTCCCATTAGACAGAAGTAAGTTTTAAGACAGAGTTCCAGAGTTTGCTGCACGATCAAAATTGCAACAAGCAAAACATTATTCCAAAAAATGCTCATAACTGAGTGACACAGAAATTTAGTTAAAACTCTGCTGTAGGCCAGAATTTGTTGGAACAAGAAAAATTTCAGCTGATCACTGAAAAAGAATACATTTAATAACTTAAGAGACTCATAAACTGCCCTTACTCATGGCCCTAAATTAAGGTTTTAAAAGAATAATGTTTCTTTACAGTAAATCCAAAATATTTCCATAACTATATATAAACGAATTTAACCTGTGCAACTAGATTCGTAATTGACAATATCTGCTTAACACAAACAAGAACAAACAGGATTGGTATCATACTTCTTCTCTGTAACAAAACTGGTCACTAAAGCTAGATTTTTAATGACCACAACATTCTGATACCAGGGTACTATGTGTATATTTAAATTCTATTTCATTTCAGGAAAGCTAGATGAGAGTACAACCAATGGAATAGTGCATTTTGGGATTCAGCCGTATTCCCAAACAAGTTTAAACTCTAGATCTTCACCTACAAATGTTTTCTGGTTAAGTACCAAGAAAACTAGTGGGAAAGAAACACCACCAAAAAAAAAAAAAAAAAACCNAAAAAACCCCCAAAAAAAAAAAAAAAAAAAACCAAACCAAAAAAACCCCCATGCCACAAAAAAAAAAATCCCAAACCTTCTCCTTCAACTTCACACACCTAAAAAATTAAAAAAAAAAAAAAAATTAAAATCAATAAACCTTTCTGTTTCGTACCGTTCAACTATGCAGTAGAATCTTGTAAGTCTCTGAAATCTGTGTTTAATAGGGAACCAAAAGGCAACTGGATATCAAAAACCGTATTTTTATACAGATCGTATTTCTGCCAACATGGAATAAGCAATGCAATAAAAGCAAGAGCATCCAATGTTACATGGATTTGGGCAAAGCCAATATAAATTTCAATAGAAGCAAGAAGAATCTATCCAGAAATACCCTGACAGATATACTACAGATCCAAGGTTTACCGTTTCTTAAAAGAGAAGAATTAATAAAGTCAACATAACGACCTGTCTGAAGTTAGAAAGCCTTTCAATCCTTCAAATATGAGCTAACACTATACATGCAGCTGGGATTTTTACATCTCTGCTCAGTTAGTTGCACGGCAACATTTTTATGTTAACTATTCCACAATTAAATCTGTAACAGAGGTATATTACATAAAATATATACCCAAAATGTAGGAAGGGTATATAGGCTTCTAAGCCAGGGTATACTCAGAAGAGCCTGTATTTTCAAAGACAAATAACTGCTTTTAGATTATGTGGCAGGAGTACAGACAGAGCGGTTCCAATGCCTAGAAAAGAAAAAAACTGTTCATTTTTCCCTTTTCAGCAAATTTCAATAATTCTGCTTTTTCAAAAACACAACAGACTTCATATAACACTGGGGGGAATGGTAGGACTGAGGTGTTCTGCTAGGCAAAGAGGTTTTGGGAGGAGAAAGGGAATAGTGTTGTTCAGCGATACACTTGTTGGATGGGTACACTTTGATGTGTGTAAACACAAAGTCAACCTTTTATTTGATTTGACCCTTGCAGCTGATACGTACCTTCTACAGGTGTCCAGTCTGCAGGAATATAAAGGTATTCTCAACGAGACAAGTATCTCTGATGGGAACACACCCTGAAAACAGAGATACTCCTTGCTTCAACGCACATAAACTTGCACTGCAGGGAACCAAAAGCACGCAATCCTTGAATTTCTCTTACGGAAAGCAATCTGTTGCTCCGCATACCACAGTATCAGGCAGCAATGGGCAATATGCTATGTCAAAGCAAAGACACAGAAGAATGAAATGGTATCACCCTCCTCGAGTATCAGCCACTCCCTCTCACAATCTAACTCCGGGTAACAGGATACAAGACTCAGCACTACAGAGAAGGAAGGGAAACTGGAAAACATCTATAAACCCGGATGAATTACTGGTGGGCAGGGAGCACCGAGCAGTAACTACCTTGCGCCAACAGCGTCCTCCAACAGCCATGTCTTACAAGAAAAAAAGATCATTTTGAAAACAAGCAAAACAAAACCAAACACACAGAACTGAACCATTAAGTGTACTTATTACTTATTGGTAGACATACAAAGACTATTCAAATGAATAGCATATTTTATCTCGTATTTTAATGATATAACTTGTTGGAATTGCTATACAGTGACAGATGTTAAAAAAATGATAGCTACTTGCTAAATCTGTCCTACAAAAATAAAGAAAAAAGCCCACTCATTGTACTTACATAATTAAATTAGCCAGGCTAATGATACTAGAAATGCCTCTAAATGGGATTACCATGGGGTTTTAGTTAATGACACATAAAAAACTATCCGTTTTTCTAAGTCTCTCCATATTACATTTCTATGTCTACTGAGCAACCACCATCACCAAAGTGGAATTTCTTGTTTATACTTTACTGAATTAAAGCACACACTAAGAGCAGATGCATACTCAAATCAATAACAACAATAACATTTTGAATGGTTACTAAAACATTTCCAACAAAAGCAGCTGTCCAATGGCTTCATTTTATTGATTCTGTGTTTGTTGTCCCACAAATTCACTATTAAGAAAAGTAAAAAATAAACAAAATAGGTGCAATCACAACAAAACAAAGGTAATTATGCAAGATTCCCTCTTTTTGTATGCTTACTTTGTTCTTTGGCGGAAAAATGCAGACAACAGACCAAAAGCAACAGCTACACTGAAAAATTTCTAGGGGTCTAAAAGAGGCACACTAAGAAATATTTTTCTTCTAAAAAATGTGTAAGCATCACAATACAAAAGACTGCAAGACGAATTATCTACCTGGTAGCCTTTGACACCTTCACCACTCAAATAATACAGAAAAGCAGCCCACGGAGCAGCAAAAGAGTAAACGTGAATTACAGAATCACACAGGGAGCCAGCCCTTATGTCAGCCTCTCCTGCAGTCAGAAATCTAGGGGGTTGCAGCCTTAGATAGATATTCCTCTACTCTGACCGCTTCCCATAAGCCTGTTGAACTGAAACAAGTGCATAAATGAGCAGGAACTTGAAACTTTCACAAGAAATACCTGCAAGTAGATTATTTTCCTATAGCTTTCAGTAGAAACATTGCATATATGCTCATAGAACATCTGGTATATTTGAAAGTCATCAAAAGTGTGAATTTTTCTAGTGAAAGTTAGAAAAACACTAACCAACTCTTAGAAATCTCTGCCCAACAATAAAATAATCATTATAAATGCATTTAACATACCTATCCAAACTAAGCAATAACTAATTGCAAAATGCTGAGTATGAAAATTACCTAAAATTAGACTATTCAGCCTGAATATTAAAACACTCGGTTCTCTATTTCCCTTGTAATTCCGTACGTAGCTCAAATCCAAACCAACACCCTAAAGAAATTAAAAAGGAGGTGTTCACATCAAGAAAGTTCCTCAAGAGGAAGTCTACAGGTTGTTCTTTAATGTGAATTTTTGGTAGCGCACAAAACAGTAGCTACTCTGCTATATGACCCTTTTTCATCTTGCAAAATTCCAAACGGAAACCAAGTTGGATTTCCCCAAATACTGCTGAAAGACATTTTGCACTGCTACAGAAAGAAATTAACCTTATCTGAGCAACAGTTTTGTGCTAGAACTAAAGGAATGCATTATGAAACTGTCAGAAAGAGGACGCAGCGTAACAAAAACCTCAAATACCAGAGAAGACTGCTGCAGCATTCTTGCTGTATACTGTGACACAGGGAGAAAAACACTGTGGGAGGAGAGGTCTCACATCGGAGCATTGTCTGAAACAGCAGACAGCAAGGTCCTACTACACAAGGCAAGGTCAATGCAACTGGAGAGTCATCTGTTTAAGAAAACACACACTATTATTAGATGCAAGTTATGCAGCACTTGTGCATACTAATAGAATAAAACCATTACTCCAAAAATAAATATTTTCAAATGGTTGCTTTGACTTTGCACTCAGTGTTTCCACTTTTTGTGTCTCCTTTAAAACATTCAGATGAGTAACATAAAGAATACTGAAAATACCCGCGTATGGTTTTTTTAGTTACTTAACGAAATGTCGTAACAACTGAAAAATACAATAACATTTCATTTTTTTAATGAAGTGGCTCCACTGAAAATGTTGTAGCAAATTATTAAATATTATTTACTGCTAGCAATGTAGAATAAAAAGTATCCCAGAGTTGACAGCCTCAGACTACCAAGAGTAAAATATTACAGTAAATACACTGGCCTTGATTGACAGAATACACTTCCTTGTACAAGACTCAAGACTGAACAGCCTCCACACTCAAAAGCTATGCTGGAGTATGTAAGACTTTTTCATGTGAAGAATGGAGAAGGCAGCTCCCAGGGGCACGTCATCTATTCCACAAGGTGTGTGTCTCTGCTACTTTAAATCCTTCATTGAAAGAGCTGGTATTACCTGCGGCACCGTCATTGACACTTGATAAATTGGAGAATATAGTGGGCTCCGGAAGAAGCATAATTCTGGTGGAAAGCTGAGCTCATTCCTTCTAGATTTTGTAGTTTACCATTTTTCAGTAACCGATGGCACATCTAGCTTTCGTTTGAACATGTTGAATTATTTATGAATGAAAGGGCAGTTAAGAGTATTATGGGTGGCCTAGTTTTAAATCAATGACATTAATTACATCTCGCACAGAGATGTTAGCATGACAGAGTACACGAAAGCACCGCGGACCAGACTTCGATCCCACAGTGACATGTTTAAAAATTAACTCCATTATTTCATATAAGGTCAAAATTTCATGTCTCAAAATCAGAAGAAAAATATTAGAGGGCTCCCAATATAGGAAACGAAAAAAACAACTATCATCACTTTATCCTTAGCTCTTAAACACAAGTCTCATTTCAGTAGATGGAGGTTTTATTGGAGGGGGGGAGATAAAAAATCAAAGAGTAAAATATGACCAATATCTGACAGAAACATGACTATGGAAACCTCACCCACAAGTAGACATATGTATATGTTTGCCAAGACAAATAAAGCAGTATGCAGAGCAAGCCGGACCGCTCTCACAGAATATGTACTCAGTCATGTAGGCACTCCAAGTACACGTGCAACAGCTCTCTTCTAAATGAGATTAAAAAGGCTCAAGAAGGGACAGAACTAACCTAAGGAAAACCAAGGATTTTAGGTTAGCATGCAAATAGCTTTCTATAACAGAACCATGATGAAACGTATTATTGAAACATTAATCGGACTGCATGCCAAAGGTACAGACAGACGTTAACCTGCTGTCTGCATAATCAAATTATAGCCACTACTCAAATGAAACCATCAATGGCTGCATTGTGAACAGGCAGGAGAGTAAGTCTGTCCATGCTGGAGCTGCGTGATTCATTTCAATGTGTCAGTTACTGGTATTTTCAAAAAGAACATAAAAGAAAAAGATGTGAATTCTCGCTAATAACACTATTATTGTCATTTATAAAGTTTAGGGCCAATATCCATTTTGTGGTAGATGCTGTACAAACAGAAAGCAGAACAACAACCCCTGTGTGTACTGTCTTTAGTGTTTAAAAGAAGAAAATCTTAAAGAAATACTTTTGTATATACACAGATAAATTAAGCTGATAGCTTAAAAAAACCTTGGTTTGAATCTCAATGAAAAATCCCCATGCAAATTGTGGACTTCTAATGAAACAAGAGATTAATTGGTTTTTGCCTTCATTATAACTCAAGTCTTCCTTTAACCAATTCTTGTTTCAAATCTAAGAACTACTGCTAAATTACAGCTGCTCTTCTTCAAGAAAGAGGAGTTGCTAACTTGAGCTAAATGTTTCCAGCCATTATAAACCTACCACAATCTTTCATGAACACTTAAAACTGTCACTTTTCAATATGTGCCTTACTTAATTTCAGATTTTGGTTGGTTGGTTGTTTTGTTTTTTTCTTATTAAGTTGTTTGAACTCTGGCCTGAACATCACACTTTTACTGGTTAGGATGCGTCACATTAATGTGAATTGAGAGGACAGGAACTGCACTGTCTGGTCGGCAGTCACAAAGTCTTAATAACAAACTTCTTACCATGTGTGAAAGTAGGAATGAACTCATTACAGTGTACTAGATTAATACCTCAATATGGCAGAACATGAATAAATTCTATTTAGATGACTAAGAAAGAAAGAGTTCAGTAATCCTTTGCAAATTTATGCAGATTGGACATGCTATTTTATGACATGGGCATTTCTCCCAGAAGCACTTCCTAGCTGCGGCTGCTCCTGGCTTCACCTCGTTTGTTTCACTGCTCCCAGATTTGTTTAGGTGCTTTTCATTGTAACAAACACAAGCATTGGTTGGTTGCTGTTGACTTTTCGTAGGATGAGATACCACAGATCAAAGATGATTATCTGCAGTTGGAAAGCATGACTTCTTAAACTATATAAAGGTCACCGCTTTGCAGTAACTGCTAAATAGCATTTTCATAATTCACAGGTTCTCTGATCCCCTTTCAAATACACAAATATATAAAACATACAGGATTGAAATATTTATCAAACTTTTGTTATATACATACAAGAGCAAGTTCAATTCTGTTCCTCACACAAGTGTCTTACTATGAAACATGGAATGTTTGACTGCTCCCTTGATGTACAGCTGATCCTCTACGAATTTCTCTACTGCCCTACCCAGCCCTTACACTTCCTTTATCAGAAGCCTAGTTCACAGCCACCTGTATAGGCTCTTCTCTGTATCACCTGTACTGGTGGCATCCCAAGAGTGTGCAGCAGAACTGACAAGCATTGCGCCCAGCAACTTTGATCCTGATTCTACAAACACTTCAGTGAAACTACTTCTCTAAGTGCTTGCAGACTTAGAGTCTTTGTAACTCAACAGCACTTCACCAAGCAGGCCAAAGAGAAGTCTGGAGCTGGAAGGAATGCATTCGCCCTTTGTGCCCTGGGTGCCAGGGCCCGCAGCACCCGCAAAGAGTGCCGAGAGCCCACAGGAGGAGCTCAGCAAGACCAACTAGGGAGAGAGAAACAACGTACCCCCTGCTGCTTACAAGAAGCTCCTGAGAATGCCAGATCTCTCAGGAGCTACACCACTTATGCCAGAGTACAATCAGCTACACTTTAATGTAAGAAAAAAAGCAAACATAAAAACTGTTTGTACAATCACAATCGGTAAAAAGAGAACAGGGAAAGTGAGGGATGAATTTATAAAAATTTATATCATGTGGGATAAGGGCAACCCTCCCCAATTTGCTTCTACATTGGGGATTTCCTTGAAAGCTCCCGGAGGATGCGGGGGAGCCCCGAAGCAAAGGTGAGGCGGGGAGGGTGCGGGCAGCGGGGTCGTGCCGCCGGCTGCCCAGGGCTGCGGAACATGGCCGAAAGCGGAGCCCTCGCCCGGCCCCGGGCAC